>JBBMKE010402149.1:0-12378 GCA_037834125.1 Lippia alba | reverse complement strand
CAGTCACAGCATATGCATTTTGTTAAACAAACGGAATTGGTAAGCAACATGATACTCAGAAGTGTAAATTTAACTTATTGGGTGCAATTCAGGAGTACAACTTCTGCAGATTATGCTGCTGATTTTTAGATTTGAAACTAGAATTTTCTCCTACTGCTTGATTCATGAATATGTTAATTTCTTATTAATGGCATCAAGATTTTCTTTGAATTTTTCTCAGAAGATGTGTGGTAATGTAAAAACATGATCAGGTAAATATAACTTTTAGTACTGGGGGAAACTCACATAGACTGTGGTAAGGTAAAGATTCAGAGAGGAGAAATAAATGGGTTGAATTTTATAAGAAAATATTTGTAAGCTCAAGCAGGAAGCAGCAGTTTAAACGGCTGTTTGAAAGAGAAAGCTTAAACCTGCTGAATAAGGAACTCCAGGCACCCTAGCTTCTATATGAATTAAACTATTAGATTGCACTCAGTACCCTTGTAGCTTAAATGAATATCCGAAAATTATGACAGGTAAGCTGATAGTTCATGCTGTTGATGGGAAAGCAAGAGCTTATTACAACTTTGAGGGACTTTGGACCGGTAACACCTCAAGCATGGATGATAATCCGGTAAACTCCTGCTTATACATCTAATTTTAAGCAAGGCTTGAATAGAGTTTTTCCTTTCATATTTGGCAATCTTCTTATTTCCTCTTAAAGGTATCCATGATTGAATGTGCTCTACTCGAATATATATATTTGCAGGATTTGCAGAAGGCATTTGCCAAAGTTCGAAGGAAGAATAACTCCAAAAGACGGCCACAACCACGCAAATAGTTTAAACTTCAACCCTCTGCATCCAATGCCATTACCTGGACCTTTAGTTAGGATTTGCATAGTTACTTAATCCCTGTAACTTTATATAATTTCGAATTTCTGTTTTACCGAATAGGTAGTCTACTCCATCCTACCATCTTCCTCTTATTTCAGTTTATTTGAGTTGGCCTGACGGAGAGTATGTCTAATTGATTACTTTTTGGAAATAAAAACAAATATTTACAATTTTGTTGCTGCAGACTGTAGTTCCTGAAACAAATGGATATGTTGATGTGAAGAAACCATCTCAATGTCAAACAACATTATATTCTGCATTTGTAGGTTCCATAACATGGAAATGTACAGAGACATGACCATAAGCCATGATGACATCATCATCTAAGGAGATATATACCTAATTTGACATTTGCCATATTGGTAATCTACACGATCGAGTTTATTTGCACTTGAGCATTGGATAGATACCAATGTACATGTGACCTCTCTTTTAATTTTCTTCTGAAACCTTTGTGGGGTAGCCATGGCCAACAATATCAGAATCATTCAAGCCATCAAACAAGCTTCTCGTGTGAGTATTCCGGTAGCTAAATGTTTGCTGGATTCCAATCCATAAGAGTGCCATTCCCAGGTGAGGAGATATATGTTGCTGGACTAACATTAGAGGCAAGGCTTTTCGTATTCGACAGAAAAGCTAACCATAGCATATGTTAACTCTAACTGCTCCTTGCGAATTTTTTCTCAAGAGTAAGTGTGTCAATGCAGTGTATGTGCTCAACAAATAATTTATCATGACTCTAATCTCGTAAGGAATGTGTTACATGCAATATGCGGTGGTTTGCCGTTGTCCTCCTATCCGCAAGATATCACATTCTTCTGATATATATATCCATTACAATACACGTTACATTTCAGTCTGGCTCAGAGCATTCGAAATATTTCCTTCAGCAGGCAGACCGACTAAAACAAACAAAGACAAGATTACTGCCAAGAATGCAGGCAGAATAAGAAAAAAACTCAATGCCACCAATTCAAGTACCTTCTTTTATCATATCATTACACACACACACATATATACAATTTGAGAAATCAATCGTAAACCAATTTTGCTTGTTCTTCAAGACCGATAGCTACCACTTGAGGGCTGCATCTAACTGTAAAGATGGGAGATATGAAATCGACAACCTTTACATACAATGAACAAAATCAAACAGCGGTAAGAGGGTCAAAAGAGCCCCAAATCCATTAGGTCCTGAAGAGGAGTGACTCTTTCATCCTTGTCCCCTCCAACAACGAGCAGTATATACAGGATGTGATGATTTGTATATTTGAGCACCATCAAAATTCTCAGCATCTGCAAGAAGGTAACTGGAGACCAATTCACTTAAACCAGAGGCATCCTCAACATCAAACCTGTCAAGTATCCAAGTCGTCTGAAAGCTCTAATTTGTCAAAGCCAGCCCATAATACCTGCTTTATATCAAGATGAGAAACATCCAGTTTGCAGCATTTTATCAATAAATCAACACATAAGTTGTGAATTTTCTTTTCTTTTCTTTTTTGACCAGATAAAGTAACAACAATTGTTTCATATTCCTACATTATGAATGGTTCAAATAAAATGATATCACATCTATGTTTTGCTTAGTTAGTGTTGAAATCCGGTAACAGAATAAGCCAAAACATATTCACCATCATCCAAGACAGAATGATAAAAATCCATTGCTATAACTGCAATCATCTTAGATTACTGTATGCAAGCTAGGTTTCATTTTAATCATCTTTTCTTGGTTCGCGAGCTTTGGCGGCGTTCGACCTCCTTCTCAGCAACTTGAACATATAACTCTGCTCCAAGCATCTCATGTATGTCGATATTCAATGACAGACTCAGGCTAACAATATCAGTAACAACTTCCACAAAAACCATGAAACCTAAGGAAGACAATACTCGGATGGCATTAACCGTTGTTTTGCCTAACATCAAGTGGCGTATAGTCATCACTGGCAGTCAAAGATTTGACATTTTGTTCAGAATTGCTTGATAAATCCTCCACCATTTCATCTCTCACTTCGACGTGCTCACCAAGCCAAATGAATCCATTACAACCTAGTACATAAACAAGCTTATTAACGCGTTCCACCACGCGTCCATCCAGCTCCGCTGTCCCATGGCCCCTTCACCCCATTCAGCAAATATTGACATAACAACAAAATAAGATTAAAAATTACTTCAAAATGGCGTCTTCAAGGTTGACGGGTCAGCATCAGAATTTGCTTTCGACTCCAATGCACTCTCAAGCCTCAACTTCTGGCCTTTGTTCAACGATAACTGTAAATTCATCATTGTGTCTGAACGAAGACAAGTTCTCTTGTTAGATTCCAAACCCTAAAATGTTGGTGGATTTACGGTGGAGGCGCAATTTTTGCTGGGATGGTGGGATTTGCGGCGGAGCAACAGCAGCCACCACGGTGGGTGGCCTGGATGGCGTCAAGCTACGAGGACTGTGAAGGATGTTTCTTCTCATGAGTTCGTCAAGGCGTAAGGTCGGATCTTTAGCGCTTGATTTTGTGCCTTTTTTTTTCTTGTGAATCCTGCAATTTTTCGGTTAATTATGGTTGTTTTTTATTTTGGCATCTGTTGTTAAATATAAGCCGGTTGTTAATGTGAGGGATTTTCCATTGTGGGTTGATTTGTATGTGGTAAAGAGGATTTTGTAGTTTTTTTGTCGGTGGACTTCTGCGTGGATTACAGAACAAATGTGAAGTCTGACTTTCCTTTTTTATTTACGATTGTATTTAGATTATATTAGATTAAGCCCCAAGAAAAAACTCCTTTTGTCCATTATTCAGTTCCTTTCGGCTTCAATTTTATGTTTCTCTTTGAGCTTCTGGCTTACCATGTGTCACTTTTGCTTTCCTAAAAAATGAACAATAGATGGAGCTTCCTGAGTGGACTGATATTCTGAAAATGGGTGTTCTCAAGGAACTTGCTCCTTATGATCCTGAATGGTATTACATCAAGGCTGGTAATAATCTGTTTCTTCTCGTCTACGTTTGTTATATACTTATATGTAATATTTAGCTTGTATATGATTCCTCTACTCCTTGTTGTAGTTCCCGAATATTGAACATTAGTTTTGTAGTGTTCCCTGAAACTCGCACCAACATTATTCGTGGTAATGCAGTTTGGACCGTGATGTTGTAGTTCCAAAATATGATATGTATTTGGAGATGTAGCATCCCGGAGCGCAAGTCACCACATCCCCCGCACCGAAACCCGACACGTGCGACGAAATAGACACTCCGCACACGCACCAAGTCTCGGCGAACGACAGACAAATAAAAACTCTCCTAGGCTAGGCGGTCTAGACCCTTACATAGAGCGCGCAACAAAAACAAATGCGGAAGCACAGGATCACAAACACATGCAATGACCACGGGCCGACAAAATTTAAACACACGATCACATGCAAGCTTGGGCGCCTCAGGCCTCTTTTCAACTTACATAAACAAGCCCGGCAAGGGCAAACATAAATCATATATACCAATTACGAATTAAACTACAAACTCAAATTCCAAACGTAAATACAATGCAATATGCAAAAGACACAACCTACTAGACTCGGACAAGGACTCGAACACAAGACACAAAAACTGCCACCTAGCCAACGCCAAAACCTGCACCTGCAAACTTAAAGAAACACAAGGGGGAAAAACAGACAACGAGGAGGGGTCAGTCCTAAAGACTGGTGAGGGGTCTAACACACGCACCCATACATATACATAAGGGCACAACATAGCATAAAGTAAAAAGATCCATGAACAGGGCATGATTTTTGCAATCCAAAACATTTTAATCCCATGATAATATATATATAGAAAAAGAGTTAGGTCGAAGGCCAAAATAACCAAATTTTAGTAATTATGAATCCACACCCGTTTCACAAATCAAGTACAAACCCACTAACGCACGACTCGGCGAGCACGAGCCTCAAACACCCCTTTCTCCATTTTCCAAAACCAAAATGCACACTAAACCGAAACAAACGTACCTCCACCTACTTCGGTGATGGAAGGGCCGCGCGACCCAAACCATCCGTAACTGTGTGGTTCGTGAGTTTCGCGACACTCACTTACCGAGGAGTCCACCCCCCATTTGCCTCCCAATGGGTTTCGGGTTGATCCTATCATAACGAAGACCGTACTAGGGAATACCCGACGGCCCGCTGTCGTCCCGGGTCTCCTTTCGTACCGAATCTCCTGGACCCCAAACACACAAACCAACAAACATATCCTTTTTCAAAAACGCTCGCCATTTTCAAAATCCCGCTTACACACGCCAACTCTTTTCCAAAACAAACAAACGAAAATAGTTTACGTATATATAAAAGGGTTCTCAAACGTATAACAACAAAAGGGCCAATTCCCACAAAATACATATTCAACACACATATCTAATTACATATATATAGATAGATCACATGCGGGCTCAAAATTCAACTAGGGTTATAGGTCGCTTAACTAAAAAGAAAGAAAACCTCACCTTGACGAACACACCGACGAAGCGAAACACCTCATCGACCGACAAACGAACCTAAGAACAAAACAAAGGACACAAGACAAAATTAGACTCAAAATGAACCAATTAGACGCTCGGCATATGCACACGAATGCAAATGATGCACAAAGATGCAACAAGAATGCACTTAAGTCAAACAAGGTCACATAAGAGCACAAATCGCATATAACACGTAATTCATATCAAGAAAGCTCATGGACTTCACACAAGGGACATATAAGATCATAAAACACATTAAAAAAGCACACACTTCACACAAGAAGCAAGGAAGTCACATTCAAAGCAAACAAATCACGTATGAAGTCATTGAAGTGCATAGAAGAGCATATATGGCACATTCGGTAACATATAGCACATAAGAGCATCTATTACACTGAATAACTTCACAACAAGGCACATAATACACAATACATGAATCACACAATTCATACATATCACATAAGGATCAAGGAAGCATCATACAAGACATGCAAACAAAGTACAAAGTTATTTAAGCACATATGAGCACATATTGCACGTATGAGCACACCTTGCTCGTTTCACATCCAACGAAGCCACAAATTCAACACAACACACATAACACATCATACAACATGTTAGGCAAGCTTAGGAATCATATTAAGCAACAAAAAGCGAGAAAACGACAAAACAAAGTGACCGGCGTCACTGGAGCATTCCAACGGCCGTTGGAATTTATGCCTTGGTTTCCAACGGCCGTTGACTCTTTCCAGTAGCTTCCTACTGTTCAGAGTCATCCCAATGGCCGTTGAAAATCAAGGCCAAAGTTCCAATGGCCGTTGATTTCATCCATTGGGAAAAAAAAACGGTTTTACAAGCAATTCTGGCCAAAAACAACACTTAGGCATGCTTAAACACTCCAACACCAACCCAAATTCATACATAAACATCAAAACACATTAATAAACATATTAGAAATCAAATTTCATCAAGGGGGCACGAGATCAAATGAGAAAAACCAACGAAACAACCAAACACACACATTAGGGCACAACCGGCAAAGTGGTCACTCAAGCATGCATACACAAAGCAAAAACCAATCCAAACTCATGAAAGAACTCAAGGACTCATACATAAACACATTGGGCATCATCAAGTGTCAAGTTATCACAAGATCAAGCACAAACTCTAAATGAAAGCACCCACATGCGTATAAAAGCCTCAACCGGCAAAGCAAGCATACAAAGGGGCACAAAATGCATCACATAGGCAAAATCTCAACACCACAACACACAAAACATACTCAAGATACATTATACACCTCAATCATAACAATGGGGGTGAAGGGGATCAAGGGATCAAGGCAATACTCTAAACAAAAACCAACTCTCATGCTATATAACACCTAAGATGCACATATATCAGACATTTGCACTCATACATCAAGTTCTCATGCTTTCTTCACAAACCCACATACATATGGAAGACCACAACTCCCCCCAACCGAACACCAAGCATAAAACCCACAACCATTCAAAGAATATGCATCAAGAACCTCCAAAAACTCAACAAAAGCCATCAAAGATCATGGATTCACTAGATTCATCAAATTCCCCCAAACCTTTACTATTTACCCAAGATGCAAACCCAACAATCAACCACATATAGCAAGAGATATATATACATATATAGAAGCACAGAGACAAGAGGAATCAGAAAATCAATTTATCTTGAAGAGAAAGTGGAAGGTGAAGGTGGATCTTGAGCTTTGGAGGGCAAAAATGGAGGTTGAAGCTTGAGAGCTTCTCTTCCCTTCTTTCTTCTCTCTTGGATAAGTTTGGAGGCTGATAAAATAAGGGGGAGGGAGATATTTTATGAAAAAAGGGTGAGGAAAGTCAACAAAAGCAATAGGCATGGGTCCCACAAAGTTTAGGTATGTATTTAGGTACGTATTAGGTGCGTTCGGTAAAATACTGGTGGTTTAAGGTCGGAACGAAGTCGAAAAGTTATGGGGTTAGGCTAATTGAATCCGATTCGTCGAATCGAACTCAAAGAAGGTGTCGCAACTCGAATCCGAGTTCCCGAGCTCAAGATACGAATTTCGGAACACGAGGTGTGCTAAGACGAGTTAACTCCTTTCGGTCCCTTAAAAGCCCCGTCGACTTCGGACGGTCAACAAACACAACAAAAGAACTCTAAAACATACAACGAGCACATAATCACGTTCATAACACGTAAAATGCAAGCATCACAAAGTATCACAGAAATCGGAATTAAAACAAGCACATAAAAGGGCACGTACGAGAGCATTCAAGTTCAAGCATCCAATTAGGGCACATAAGGTCAACTTATTAATTTAAATCACATAATTAACACATAAGCATGTTATTAAATAAATTAAATGCGCAACTAACACTCTCGTTAACGCGTACCTGGAAAGCCGAAAGATCGGGATGTCACAGGAGAGGTGTACACATTGTGACTTAAACACATTGTGACTTAAACGATTCTTTGAATTTTAACTAAATCGCTTAAGCGACCTACCCAATCGCTTAAATGGTTCCTTGAATTTTATCTAAATCGCTTAAGCGATAAAGCCAATCTATTAAAAAATTCATTATATTTTAACTAAATCGCTTAAAAGATAAACGTTATTGCTTAAACAATTTATTATATTTTAACTAAATCGTTTGAGAGACAAACATAATCGCCATAAAATGTTAAGTTTACATTAATTAAATAAATCATATTTTTTGTTAAAATGTATACATCTTTTACTCGTCACGTTTTATATATATATATTAAAATCGTAAGTGTTAAATTTAAAGTAAAGAAAATCGGGTTTTCGCTATTATAACTCCAAGTGATGAGGACATTGCTTAAACGATTCCTTATATTTTAACTCAGTCGCTTGAAGGATTCCTTGTATTTTAAGTGAATCGATTAAGCGACAAACCCAACCGCTTCAACAATCAAAGTCAATATCTTAGAAAATTAATTTTTCTAAGTGATAATACACATAAATAGAGTGAATTATTAATATTTTAATAAAAATTATGTCATTAATCATGTTTTAGTAATCAAGAGAGCGACTTGTTGAAATACTTTGTTTCATGGGACACTCAATGATTACCAAGTATAAACATGCATTGTACATTAAAGTTGAAACTAACTATTAATCAATCTAATTAAAAATACATTAATTATATTCAATTGGATGAAGGGACAAACATTAATGCTAAGTTTACATTAAATAAATCATATCTTTTGTTAAAATGTGTACATCTTTTATTCATCAAGAAATATATTATTAGTGCTACATGAAATATATTTTTTGAATGATTCCTAGTATTTTCAACTAAATCGTATAAGCGACAAACTCAATCGCTTAAACAAAACTTATATTTTCAACTAAATCGCTTAAGCGACAAATCCAGCCGCTTAACCGATTTCTTATATTTTAATTAAATCGCTTAAGCGACAAACTCAATCGCTTAAATGATCAATATCTTGGAAAATTAATCTTTCTAAGTTATAATATGCATAAACCCAGTGAATTATTAATATTTCAATGCAAATTATGTCATTAATCATGTTTTAGTAACTAATTAAGAGGGCTACTTGTTGAAATACTTTGTTTCATGGGACACTCAATCACCAAGTGATTGTAAAAATAAGCCATCGCTTGAAGGATGTGCAATCAATTGATATGGAATCGCTTAAGTGATTTCATAAAAATAAGCGCGATTCCATAAAAATAAGCGATCGCTTAATTGATGTGGAATCACTTAATGATGTATTGATTTGTTCAAACAAAATCAAGTTATAAAAAAACGATTTCATAAAAATAAGCGATCGCTTAATTAATGTGGAATCGTTTAATGATATTGATGGTGTCGGAATTGGTTGAAGAGAATCAAACACCAAGCATAATATATTTGGAAAAAGGGAAGACCATCACAGACGTAAATCGAGCCTCAGGAACTGGGTTCCCAATGAGCGTGTATTCTACCAGTTAGGGTAACACCCAAAGGATGAAGGGGGTGAAGCTGTGAAAGCTTGGAAAAGTGCAGCAAGGGGGTTTCCAGTTCAGTGTGAGTGTGTCTTGTAGGAGAAAAAAAGTGTGGACTGAAATGCATGAAGATTGCCTGAGGAAGATGATGAGGAATCATCTATTTATAGTTTAAGACTGTGGGGCTTATGGTAACATTGCTCTCGTGGTCCTGAAATAGTGTTTTCCTAGACACGTGGTGGGACGTGAGGGCCGAAAAGCGACTTGCATGTGTCACTTTCACCTTTTAGGCAGTTATGCCCAGCTGTGGTGTCAACGACAGTTACAGGATTATTCTCCCGAGCGATGGATCACTCGTCTACTAGCCAGCGAGCGTACAGACGCTCGAGGGTAGGGTCCTCTTGTGGAAAAGAGGGAATGCGGAACCTCCGAGCGGTAGGATCTCAAAGGTGAGGCCCAGCGAGGGGTATCCTCTTTAGAGAGATCGGCTGCGAGGGTTGAGGCTAGATCCTTACGCGAGCCTTGTTTCCCTGAGCCTTCCGTATTAGTATCTTCTGGATTTCAGAAAAGCTGCAAGAGGGCGACACGTGGACGACTAGGATTCGAGCGTATTTTGGGTTCATTAGATATAAAAATAAGCGATCACTTAATTGATGTCGAATCGCTTAATGATGTATTGATTTGCTCAAACTAAATCAAGTTATAAAAAAACGATTTCATAAAGATAAGCGATCGCTTAATTGATGTGGAATCGCTTAATGATGTATTGTGACGCCCCGTTCGTACGTTTCGTCCAAGGTATGTGTGTGTGATATTAGTTGCGCGTTTTCAAATCCTTTAATTACGTATTTATTTAATATTAATTGTGATTATGTGAAATATGTGACAACGTGACATATATGTCTAAGTGATTTACATGACTTAAATGGAACGATTGAATTAAGTGAATAAATGTGTTACGTGCGCACGTATGATTTGATCGCGTAATTGTTATTCGTGTTTTGAATTCTTGGGAACGTGATCATGTGTATTACTTGTGTAAATTAAATTATAAGCATGAGAGTGGGAATTATTTGAACTTTATGGTGCATTCATACGACCTAAACCGAACCTTTACGCCTCAAATAACCGGAAATGAAATCCCTAACGTTTACGTACCTATTTTTCGGACCTATGTACACCCCTAAGACCCTATACCCACTTGGAGACATTCCTATCTCTTCCCTCCCTCATCTCACCGGCACACACACCCCCCACACACACACCACACTTTATCACTTCTCATCCAAGAAAGAAAGGAGAAAGAAGAAGAAGCCCTTCCTCCATTGTTACCACTTTCAAGCTCCATCTCACCTCCATTTTCTTGCATCAATCTTCAAGGTGACTACATGAATCAATTCCTTGCATCATATCACATCTTCCATGATAAGCATAGCTTGTATAATCCATGGGATTTCTTGATTGGGAAGAAGCATGATTAGTAAGGGTTTGAGCATTGAAATTGGATTCTTGTTGTAGCATGATTTAAGATGGATTTTATGGTCTTATTCTTGTTCCTTGAGTGTGTCTAAATGACTCTTGAAACATTGAATGCATGGTAGTTGGCTAGGGAATGAATCACCATTATTGCATATTCAAGGTTTTGGAGGAAATTGCACCATATGCTTTCATCTTGTACTTCTTTTGTTGGTTATGCATGTAATGTTGCCTCTTGCATTATTGTGATTGTGTATGACTTGATTTGGGAGACACAATTTAGTATTATGGGTGTTAAGGGATTGAGCCCTGTTTTCCCGAAGCATTTCTGCCCAGAAATCCAGGCCAAACGGGCGTTTGGCCTTCATGTTGATTTTGTAAACGCCCGTTTGGATTGGCGCGAATTTCAAACTTGTCTCACCCAAACGCCCGTTTGGGTTTCATGTACAAAAATGAAACGGGCGTTTGGGATGGCAAAATTCTTGCAGACAGTTTCTACACGCCCGTTTGGTTTTTATGTTGATTTTGCAAACGGGCGTTTGGGAACCAATTTTTCTTGCAGAACCATGTTAAACGCCCGTTTGGGTTTCCTTTGGTTTTTGGAAACGGGCGTTTGGGTCACCAAATCTGGGCACCGAGGCATGTCAAACGGGCGTTTGGCATTTGTTCTAAAAACCCAAACGCCCGTGTGAGATGCTGCTGTAACTTTTTGGATTTTTCGACTTTTGTGGTTCAATTCCTCCGACCCCTAAATGCTTTGTTATGTCCTTTTTATATGTTTTTATGGAATTCCTATGCTTGCTTTGGTATGTTCGACTTTTGTATGTATTGGATGCGCTCGTGTTTGCCTAAATGGGAAATGTGTGGACTTGTTTGGAGTTGAATTAATTGTATATGAATTGAATGATTGATTGAACGGAGGCAATGATCGAATGAATGAAAGAATTGATTAAATGTCGCTTGAAATGCATTTATTGTGCACATGAACTCCTCATATGCATTCATTAGCATCATGTGCATATCATGACTTATGCATTTCATAGCCGAGCGTCTTAACGTGGTCTCATATGTCGTGTTTTCACTTATTTGCACAGATCCGGGTTTGTACGGGGACGAGGTCGCACCTTGAGCTCTTCCTTGCTTGTTTTTGGTTAAGGTGGGTTTCTCTACTAATAGGTAAAACGACCCTATAAAGCCTTAATGTGAAAAGACTTTGAATCCAAAATGATATATCTATGTAGTGTCGTTTTATCGAGTAAATGATTTCGAAACGTGAAGCCTAGATTGATAGAACCTAATCCGTTTTGGCGAGAAAAGAATGCATGCTTGCACGAAGGAATGAGGGCCCAGGGATTCAATATATGTGGCTATCCGGGGAGGCATAGGGCCGACGGTGATCCCGTGTATTGATCCCACATGGAACGGCGCATCCTGAACTCGTTGGAGGTAGCGAGGGACGGGGCCGCCAAGCCTTTAGGGGATTCATGTACCCCTTTAGGTCAAGGAAATGGGTGGCGGGACTTGCAAACCCGACCA
>JBBMKE010402140.1:864-12379 GCA_037834125.1 Lippia alba | reverse complement strand
GACACTGCTTTCAGCCATTCTGTTGCTGCATGCCTCTCTGATTGGAGTATGGATGGGAAATTATTCTCTGTAACCATTAATCAGAATCTGAGTGATGCTTCGGTTAATAATTTGAGGGCTTTGCTCTCTTTCAAGAATCCACTGGTGCTTGCAAATTGCCTTGCACGTACGTTGAGCAGTATAGTCCAAGACACATTGGCTTCTGTAGAGGGAATTGTTAGGAAAGTGAGGGATAGTGTGAAGTATGTGAAATTTATTGAGGAGAAATTTGTTGAGCTCAAACAGCAACTTCAAGTGGCTAGCTCGAAAAGTCTTGCTATCGATGACCTAACTCAATGGAACACAACTTACGAAATGCTTTTGGCTGCTTCGGAACTGAAGGAAGTCTTCTCGTGTTTGGACACTTCAGATCCCGATTTCAGAGATGCCCCTTCTATTGAAGATTGGAAGCAAATAGAGACTCTCTGCACTTATCTGAAGCCCCTGTTCGACACTGCTAATCTTCTTACAACACCAATAGCGCCAACAACAAATATGTTCTTCCATGAAGCTTGGAAGATTCAGTTGGAACTGGCACGAGCTGCAGCAAGTGAGGACCCTTTTGTCAGCAGTCTGACTAAATTCATGCAGGAGAGGTTTGACGAATATTGGAAGAGTTGCTGTTGTATACTAGCAATTGCTGTAGTTATGGATCCACGCTTCAAAATGAAGCTTGTTGAATTCAGCTTTTCAAAAATCTACGGTGAAGAAGAAGCTGCTTCTTATTTGAAAGTCGTGGATGATGGTATTCATGAGCTGTTTCTTGAATATGTAGCCCTTCCTCTGCCTCTAACAACCCCGGCTTATGCTGAAGAAGCACACACAAGCAACGGCTGGCTCGGGCTTACTGATTTTGATGTTTATATAATGGAAAAACGAAGGCAGGTTTGGAAAAGTGAGTTGGATCAGTATTTAGAGGAGTCCCTTGTGCCGAGGGTGCATGAATTTGATGTGATTGGATGGTGGAAACTGAACAGGATCAAATACCCGACTCTTTCGAAGATGGCGGGTGATATATTGTCCATACCTGTTTGTAGTGTTCCAGCTGCATCTGTGTTTGATACTGTTAGGAAGGAAATGGATAGTTATAAGTGCTCTTTACGGCCAGAGACGGTTGAGGCACTTATTTGTGCCAAGGATTGGCTTCTTCAGTCTCAGCCGATGGAAATACCAACGTAGGTGGTTTTGGTGTTTTACCTGTTTAGTACAAGTGTTAGAGGTGATGATTTTTCTTCTTGTTGGTTCTTATGTGTTTGGACATTTTTTTACAATACTTTGATTACTCTGTCAAGATTAAGTGTTAGAGGTGACGATTTTTCTTCTTGTTGGTTCTTATGTGTTTGGACATTTTTTTACAATACTTTGATTACTCTGTCAAGATTAATTCTCAATTAATTCCAGATGTTCATGTTCTACTTCTATATCATTCGTTTTGATGCAACTATAATTTAGCACCGCTTACTTAGTTTGATTTAATAAACTGTGGGCTTAGGAGGAGTTATTTTAGTGTATGATAGCTGCTAATGTGCCAAGTTCGTAATTGAAATACCTTTTTAATTTTCCAAATTCTCGATATGCCTCTACGGTAAGTTGGAAAGGGGGCATACTTGTAATTGATCTCTCTTTTGCAATTCCCAATAATCCCAACAACGGTTTTTTTTTTTTTTCCGCACACACCCCAAGTGGTCACAGATATTCGAACCTGGGTCTTTGCCTTCAGGAAAGAACCCTCAACCACTTGGCCAACTCTCGGTTGTAAACAACTGGGTTATTAGTTATGGCCGAGCTAAATATTAAAGTGGAGTGGTCCGAGCACCCTAATATTGCGTACCAAACGAGTTATTAATCCTTCTTTGTTCTTACCTATGTTCGTAATATAATACATTAAAAGCGTTTGGTACGATATTCAATCTAATATCATTTAGTACGATTTGGGCCTATTTTGTGCATTAAGTGATATGAGAATTAGTTAATATCGTGTTTGGTATAAATTAATATGGCTCAAAATTATATTCAAATATTGAATCTCAGTTAGTAACTCATAAATGTGGTTACTAGAATTTGCCTTTTGACTTGAATAGTTGAGGGTCTTTGTGGGCCGGAAATTGAATCTAGGAAATTAAATATAGCTAATAAAGCATATCAAACTAAATATTAACCCATATACATCATATCTACCAAATTTAATAACCAAACTTAGTGCTACCAAACGCTTTTTAAATTAGTAAATTTCATATGATATTTTGGAATAAATAAATATTCGATTGTTGATACAATTAATTGGGCCGTGGAACAAGTCCAAAACCGGGAGGCCCAGTAGCCAGGGTCAAGAACACAAAGGGCTATAGTCGTCGGGGGAGTCGAGCGTATGACTCCCAAAAGACTTTTTTTAGTTATGTAACCCTTAGTTTCTAAAGAATTGTGTATATAACTCTCCGCTTCATTAGGATATAATTAGACCTTAACTAATTGCTCAGCCTAACTAAGATACTTGCCACGTCATTTTTTGGAGTTTTATTTTGACTCCAAACTTTATACAAACTCAGATCTGACCCCAAATCAAATTCACCCTATCGCGATCTTCTTCCCCTTCGACTGGCCCTGACGAAAAAACCCAGAATGAAAACCCTATTTTTCTGTATTTTCTTCTCCGATCGTTGTGTTGTTCGTTTGATTATTCGAGTAACCCTAAAGTACCAATGGCAAACGACGACAATCAAAGGTATAGGAACGTTTTCAGCTCGTAAGAAGTGGTTTTTCAGAACACTATTCCGCGTTTTAGTGAAAAATCAAGAATCATTCTTTACCCATCTGAGTTTTGGGATTGTTGTCGTTATGGGTTTAACCCAGATCTGTTTGAAACCTGTTTTGGGTTCCAATGCAACTCATATTTGATTAATTCGCGAAAAGAAACATGTTTTTTGGTCTGCTAAGGAAGGGGGAGTCGAGTGAAGAGCCCAAAAGCATTGCTGTTAACATTGGTCTAGAACTCGAGTAAAGTCATCTATTGCTAGATCATCATATCTAGTGATGGATCATACCATGTCAAGTAATAGATCTTTTTTTTTTTTTCCTAATTTTTTCCTGCATGCATGGATAATTTTTTCCATGCAATTCAACGTGTTTCCATATGGTTTTCTAAATTCAACAGCCCATGATTCATTTGATCTCGTGCTGTAATGAAATAAAATCTAGTGCGCGACAGTGATATTCTAGTGCTGGATCATCATATCTAGTGATAGACTATATCATGTCTAGTAATAGATCCTTTTTTTTCCATTATTTTTTACTGCATGCATGGATAATTTTTTCCATGCAATGCAAAGTGTTTCTATATGGTTCTCTTCATTCAATAGCCCATGATTCACTTGATCGCGTGGTGGAATGAAATAAATCTAGTGCGCGACCGTGATATTCTAGTGCTAGATCAAGTGATCATTCACTCGATCATTTATATCTATCACTCGATCCTTTTTTTCCTGTTAACTTCTAAGGCATGCATGGATAATTAAATATTATTTCCGACTGTGTACAGGCCCTTTGTTGTTGGAGTTGAATTTGGAGTGTGGCAAGAAGAACCAACTCGTTGGAATTGGATTGTGGAGAAAAAGCAAACGAGTGTTGTTATTGTGACCAAACAGACTACATTTAGAATGTTGATAAATGAGATAAATGATGTTCTTCAACAATCTGGACGAATTGTTGCTTGCTCCCATGATGATGTACAAGTGAAATATTTTTTCAAGTGCACCTCAAAACAGTCATCCGACTGAAGTAAAGTCTGATTGCGACCTTCAAGTTTACTTCGCCGATATCTCCCTTCATGGCTGGAGGCCGAACTTGAAGGTATCTATTCGTAGCATGGCGAGTCAAATAGAATCCGAACACGTTGCTACTACTCAGGACCTGAATATCCATACGAACATCCTCAATATGAGGATTTCATCCTTCCTCATAATAACAACGATGATAACAACGAAGAATATCGGACCCCATCTCTTCGTGATGACAACACTGAAGACTGGCCCACAGGTTGTCCGGATAACATGGATGTGGACGTCTCTCCTCCTGAAGGTGTAAACCAAGAAATTTTAAATTGTGGAATCGAAGATGATCTTGAACATCTCCCTGAGCAAGAAGTGACCAATCGTTATATGGATGAGGAAGAAGCCATCATATGTTATGACAATCCAGATGAGGGGATTGAAAGTCATATGTGGGATGATCGTTCAGGTTTTAAGGATGACGAAGTCTTTAGAAACAAAGACGAAGCCGTTTTGAAGCTCAATGTGCTTGCCTGTAAGGGAAACTTCCAATTCCGAACATTGAAATCTACAAAGTCCCTGCTTATTGTGCGATGTTGCTCGGATGATTGCAAATGGTGGGTTCGAGTGTTAAATATCCCAATTTTGAGTTTTTTGTCCTCCAAAAGTATATTCGGATTCACAATTCTGGGTTGGAAAAGATAACTAATCATCATCATCATCAGGCAACAACAAAAATGATTGGGGAGTTAGTGCAGCATATGTTTTTTAACGGGAAAGATCCCTCTCTAGGCGATATTAAAAAACACATCGAAAGTGAATTGGGGGTTACTGTTAGCTACTGGAAGTGTTGGATGGGCAGAAATCATGCTAAGAACCTTATCAGGGGAACACCCGAGCATGGATATGAAATAATAGATGTGTATCGGTGGATGCTCACAAGAAGGAATGAAGGAACTATCACTAATCTGGTGCTTAACAACCAGGGCAGGTTTCTCCATTTTTTTGTCGCATTTGGCCCTTGCATACGTGTTTTAGAACATGCATGCGCAAGGTGATAGCCGTCGACGGATGCTTCTTGAAGACTAGGTATGAGGGTACTCTGCTTGTCGCTACTGCCCAAGATAGTAAGAACCATGCGTATCCCATTGCATGGGCAGTGGTGGATTCAGAGAATAATGCATCCTGGCAATGTTTTTTTAACAATTTAAAACACTTTGTAAGTGATAGCGACGATCTCTATATAATATCCGACATACATGTTTCCATAAAAAATGCGATTGAAGCTGTTTTTCCCAAAGCGCACCATGGATTTTGTACCAAGCATTTATAGGAGAATTTGAAACAACGGTTTAAAAAAGTACGATCCTGGAGCTATATTTCAAGGCAGTCAAAGCATATACTATCGTAGAATTCATGGAGCACTACAAAGAGATAGAACGCCTTCACAAACGTGCAGCGGAATACTTGAAGGATGAGGTTGGTTTTGAGTTATGGAGCCGGGTACATTCTAAAGCAAACAGGTTTGATGTCCTGACTAGCAACATCGTCGAGTCTATTAATTCTAGGCTTCGATCTGAAAGAGAGTCTCCGATCTATACTTTGTTTGAGGCTATCATACGAATGTTGGGAACATGGTTCGATGATCGGCGACAGGACCTACTGGACAACCCAAATACTGGTACCCTCAAAAGAGAAACTTCTACGGAGTAATTTAGATAAAAGTAAAGGTTTCGTTGCCGATCGGTTCAATGTTTATGAATTTTCTGTCCGCGGCCATGGAGTTCAGGTTATGGTTGACTTGAACAATAAGACGTGCACATGTGGCTTTTTCTAGGCGGAGAAGATGCTCTGCCCCCATGCAATGTCGGCGTTAAAGAAGCAATCGAATGAAGCATAGTTTGGAGAAAGAATATATGACCTATGCTCCGAATTTTATAGAGTTGATTACTTCGTACTTGCATATTCAGAGACAATATTCCCTACACCTCCAGAGTTCGAGTGGGATCTGCCTGAAGACGAGGGATAAGACCAGTAGATCCACCAGAACCGAAATGCCGCAGAGAGAGAAAAGGATGACGCGATTCATGGCACCGTATGAGGGAAGGAAACAATACAATACTTGTTCAAAATGTGGTGGAAAGGGACACAAAAAAACTACGTGTGATCAGGGTGTCAAGGAAAAGAATAGTTAATATGACCAGGGTGTGAAAGGGACACAATAATTGTAATTTGTAGTTCTTGTTTTCTTTCTTGGTAATAATATGTACTCAATCAAAGGCTGCCATACTTTGTGTAATGTGCACTATTCTTAAGAAATCTAGCACTCGAAATGGGTGGTTCCAGTACTAGATCCTGGATTTCCAGCAGGATCTAGCACTCGAAAGAGAGGTTCATGTACTAGATTAGGGGCTTGCTGGGGGATCTAGCACTTGAATGTGACTTTCTAGTAATAGATCAAGAATCCCAAGTGGAACCTGGCAATCGGATTATTTCCATCCAATATGTAGGACTACAGAGTACTACAAAATTCGGATAGCTCAACTTAATAATACCATAAAATAAAATTAAGGACGGAATTTGGGGGGGCGAGGAGGAAATTACTTCATGTAAAATAATCTAGTAAGGGATCACTTGAAGTAAAATTAATCAACTTATGAACTTTCCATTACATTGCACGCAATTTGCATGCCAACTAAATCAAAGGCCGCCATACTTTGTGTAATATGCACTATTCTTAAAGAATCTTGCACTCGACATGGGTGGTTCCAGTACTAGAACCTGTAATTCCAGCATGATCTAGCACTCGAAAGAGAGGTTCATGTACTATATTAGGGGCTTGCTGGGGGATCTAGCACTCGAATGTGACTTTCTAGTAATAGATCACGAATCCCAAATGGAACCTGACAATCGGATTATTTCCATCCAATATGTAGGACTACCGAGTACTACAAAATTCGGATAGCTCAACTTAATAATACCATAAAATAAAATTAGGGATGGAATTTGGGGGGGCGAGGAGGAAATTACTTCATGTAAAATAATCTAGTAAGAGATCACTTGAAGTAACATTAATCAACTTATGAACTTTCCATTACATTGCACGCAATTTGCATGCCAACTAAATCAAAGGCCGACATACTTTGTGTAATCAAGGTTTTCGGGATGGATCTAGCACTCGAATAAAAGGATCCAGTGCGAGATCCATGAATTGAATCAGGATGTCGCACTCGAACGACAGAATGCTGCCAGAAATCAAATGTTTTTTCTTTTGTCCCTTGTAATTTGTACATCTCATGGATCTAAATTTCTACACAACAAACAAATACAACTTATAAACTTCCATTCCATTACAGTTCAATTTGTCTTCCAACTCAATACAAATATAAATACAATACAACACATTACAACATGTATTATTATTGTATATCATCAACGTACTCCAAAGCACAACAGTACAATAAGCACAACAATACAATATTATGCATGTCGAACAGTTTCTTAAAGAGTTCATCTACACTTCTTCTCCTTTAGAATCTCTGTTCTTAAATACAAATTCAAGAAACCCCAAAGCTCCCGAAGCTCACTCCAATGCTTGTATCTCTTTAATTCTCATATCCTTTTTACACAGAAAGGCCACCTGACCATGGATTTCGTCTACATTCTTCTTCGTCTTCAGACACCCTCTTCTTTATCTTCCCTATGGACATCATACTCCTCCTAAAAGACAAAGGAAAGCACTTAATAGAAAGCACATTCCAGTGTCTTCTTCTCATCTACATCCACATCGTTTTTATGTAGAAGATCCACGAGGTCAATTTTCTTTCTTAAGATGGATGTGGATGTGGATGTGGATGGTGAAGAACAGGAGGCACCGCTGCGGCGGGAGAGGTGAGGAAAAGGCCAATTAGGGTTCATTAGGGTTTGTTTGGTGGGTTTAAATAGGGTTGGTCAGGGTTCATTAGGGTTTGTTTGGTAGGTTTAAATAGGTCAAATTAGTTGGTGTTTACCAAAGAGCCCCTGGAATTAAATTAAAGACCATTGATCACTCATGAACTTTCCATCCAATTGCACGCAATTTGCATGCCAACTTAATCAAAGGATGCCATACAAAGTCAAATATGCACTATACTTAAAGAATCTTGCACTGGACATGGGTGGTTCCAGTACTAGAACCAGGACTTCCTGTAGGATCTAGCACTCGAACTTGTGGTTCGAGTACTAGATGAGTGGCTTGCTGGGGGTTCTAGCACTCGAATATGGCTTTCTAGTACAAGATCAAGGGGACCCAAATGGAAGATGGCCATCGGATTATTTCCTTCCTATATGTAGGTCTCCGGAGTACTACAAAATTCAGATAGCTTTTATTAATAATACCATAAAATAAAATTACGGATGAAATTGGGGGCCGACGAGGAAAGTACGACATGAAAAATAATCTTGTAAGAGATAGCTCAAGTAAAATTAATCAACTTATGAACTTTCCATCCAATTGCACGCAATTTGTATGCCAACTTAATCAAAGCTGCCATACTTTGTATAATATGCACAATTCTTAAAGAATCTTGCATTGGACATGGGCGGTTCCAGTACTAGAACCAGGACTTCCTACAGGTTCTAGCACTCGAACTGGTGGTTCGAGTACTAGACTGCTGGGGGTTCTAGCACTCGAATGTAGCTTTCTAGTACGAGATCAAGGGGACCCAAATGGAAGACGCTGGCTGCCAGAAAAATGAAATGTTTTTTTCTCCCTTGTAATATGTACATCTCCTGGATCTAAATTTCTGCACAAGAAACAAACTTAAAAAGAACTTCCATTACAGTGTAATTTTGTCTTGTAAAACAATACAATACAAAAAACAAATACAATTTACAACATGTATTATTATAATTGTATACATATACATTACAATACAAATTTCTGACATCATCGACGTACTCCAAAGCACAACAATACAATATTATGTTGCAGAGTTTATATGTTCCAGAGTTTCTGGTTTCTTCAGGCATATGCCGAGACAACCCCTTTTCAATTTTTTCACCAGAGTATACTTCTTCTCCTTTAGAATCCCTTCTTAAATACAAAATCAAGAAACCCCAAAAGCTCCGAAGCTCACTCCAATGCTTGTTTCTCTTTAATTCTCATATCGTTTTTGCACAGAAGGGCCACCATGGATTTCGTCCACATTCTTCTTCGTCTTCATGCATCCTCTTCTTTGTTGTCTTCCTTGTGGACATCAGATACAAGATGCACTGTGAGAAGCACTTAAAAGAAAGATAAAAGCACTTAAAAGAAAGCACATTCGAGTGCCTTCTTCTTTTTCGTTTCCACACCGTTTTTATGCAGAAGGTCCACGAGGACAATTTTTTTTTGTAAGCTGGATGTGGATGGTGAAGAACAGGTTTTTTAGTAGCCAGATGTGGAAGTGGATGGTGACGAACATGAGGCGCCGCTGCGGCAGGTAAAAAGGGAATTTGGGATGCTCATGAGATGTGAGGGAAAAGGTGAATTAGGGTTCATTAGGGTTTGGTGGGTTTAAATAGGTTAAAGTTCAAAATTTTACATCCTTGTTATGACCGTTGGATAATAAATAAATATGTACCAGCAAAAATACATGAATTTGGTTAAGTATGCATAATTAATAGTCAATGTAGAAATTAGTTTTCACATACACCTAGGTACATTCATTATATCGACCCAAAAAGTATATAATTTATAAATTAATAATTATTAATTTATACGATTAATTAATACCTCGCTAAATTAATAAAATTTGACGGTCCCAACAGTATTAATTTATCGAGGTTATACTGTAGTTTTCCATGACTTGAAATAATTTTTCAATCATTTAGGATATTTATAGCTTCAATAATTGTTTTTAATTCGAAGGACGACCAAATATATGAGTATATGAATATTAATACAAACTAAAAAAAATCATAGTGATGTTAAAGGTAGAGAAAAAAAAAAGAGAAATAAAGTGAAACAAACAATTAAACAAACCAAACTGTATACAAAAAATATAAATGATCGAGCAACAAATCTAATGATGTACAAGTTTTAGAGGGGCTAAAATTAAGTTAGCTAAATGAGTCTAATTTGATATATCAAACATTCCCTATCGTTAGTAAGTATGTTCTTATGTTCATTATTTTTTTAGGAGCCATAAATTAGATTATAAGAAAAGAATTGTTTTCCCCTTGTTTTTTTCTCTATCTTTTTTTTTTTTTAATGTTAGTAAATATGTCTATTTCATCTTGTTCTTGTAATTACTTGGCAAATTTCAAAGAATTAAGCAATAATGATGAAAGCCCACTAAAGGTTCACCAGCCCAATAAAACTCTCCCAATCCATGGATCACTTCATTTTACAGGCTCATTTTCAATAAACACTAAATTATGAATATTATTTAATTAACAAATGCCACGTCGATCGGCCTAGTAGCCAATAAGATCCTGCCACGTCACCAAAAATCCACGTGGACGAAAACCATTCGCAGCAAGGCGTATTCACACGCTTGGAGGATCTCATCGCACTAATCTCAATTAATTAGTTTAATTACTCCCTAAATCGCTTCATATCATCAAACCCCAAATGCAAAATCCACCCAAAATCTTCCTCGCGGTTGGCTTGAGAGAGCAAACAAGGAATCGCAATCGCAATCCGATCGGATCTTCATCATCGGAGCTATCTCCGGCGCCGTCAGAGTCTCCACCGTGGCTCCCTCCGGCCAATCTAAGCAGCAGCAAAGCAATCTCACG
Source organism: Lippia alba (assembly GCA_037834125.1). Lineage (NCBI taxonomy): Eukaryota > Viridiplantae > Streptophyta > Magnoliopsida > Lamiales > Verbenaceae > Lippia > Lippia alba. The sequence goes on along the minus strand of JBBMKE010402140.1, from coordinate 1,814 downwards.
CGACGGAAATCGGCGCCCGCCTCCGCATTCACCGCCGTATCGACGAGATCGGGGTCGACGCGAATAGTCTACAGCGAGTCGGTTAATCCGTCGGCGGATCTCGATCTCGGCGTTCCATTTTGGCAGAGGACTTGGTTCATAGTGCTGTTGCTGGCGATGGCGGTCTCGTTTTTCGCGCTCGCGATATTTATGCTGCTCAATCTCGACTCCGAGTATGGTTCCGTTCCTGTTTCTGCCGCTTCGGAAGGCGTTCAGGTGAGTGGTGGCGTGTTTGGGAATTTTCCCCTTGTTTATGCGGGGTTTTGTTTTTAATTTGTACGATTGGGCAAATGCTGGTTGAATATGGGAAGTTATTGGATTAGAACTTGGGTGTGTGGTTGCTTGAATTTGAGCAAGTGATGGGAGATTTGTTTCTAAATGTGTTGGTGTTTTCCAATTTGAAGGTGACGAAATTTCAATTTGATTTGATATTTTAAGAGGAAGTGAACTGTGGAGACGGATTTCTCATTTGGTTATTAAAAAATGTTAGGGGGTTTGTGGTAGTTTTAAGTTCAGATGGCAATATGATATTGCCAGAAGTTGCTTTAATCATATGATTTCCGCTTTTCTGAGTCAAATTTAAGTAGCTGATGTAAATTGCTGAACGTATACTGTTCTATGATCTAAGTTATGGTTATTTTAGTTCGAGGATTTATGTATGTCGAATGCTTTTGTAGATTACCTACGGCTCTACGATCAAGCTGATGCATGAGAAGACAAAATTCCGGCTGCATTCGCACGATGTGCCTTATGGCTCTGGTAGTGGGCAGCAGTCTGTTACTGGTTTCCCGGAAGTTGATGATTCCAACAGCTATTGGGTAAGTAGGTTTTGCCTTCATCGTCGGTAGCTTGTGAGAGAATCAGATAAATTTTTGCAGTGGAAGTGTAATTTATGATATTGATTTGAGTTA
>JBBMKE010402130.1:0-12379 GCA_037834125.1 Lippia alba | reverse complement strand
TAACCGAGTCAACGTGCCTGCGATCTTGGAGAAATCCTTCACAAATCTCCTATAGTAACCCGCCAACCCAAGGAAACTTCCCACTTCTGAGGCATTCTTCGGTCTCTCCCATTGAACCACAATTTCTATCTTGGAGGGATCGACCTCAATTCCGTTACCTGAAATTATGTGGCCTAGGAATGTGACTCTGTCGATCCAGAACTCGCACTTGCTAAACTTGGCGTAAAGCTTATGCTCTCTTAGAGTCTCCAAAACCAAACGAAGGTGATTCGCGTGCTCTTCTTCGGACCTCGAATACACCAAAATGTCGTCTATGAAAATTACCACGAACTTATCAAGGAACTGTCTGAACACTCGATGCATCATGTCCATGAACACGGCTGGAGCATTTGTCAATCCAAACGGCGTCACCACGAATTCAAAGTGTCCGTACCGGGAATTAAAAGCCGTCTTAGGAATGTCTTCCTCCCGGATGCGAAGTTGATAATACCCCTGCCTCAAATCTAACTTGGAGTATACCCAAGAACCTTGCAGAAGATCAAATAACCCCTCGATATGGGGCAAAGGATACTTGTTCTTTACAGTCATCCGGTTCAACTCACGATAGTCTATACACATCCTTAAAGTCCTGTCCTTCTTCTTTACAAACAGGACCGAAGCACCCTACGGAGAAGTGCTCGGCTGGATATAACCGCAAGCCAACAACTCTTCTAGTTGTATCTTCAACTCCTTTAGTTCGGCAGGAGCCATCCGGTAGGGAGTCTTAGAAAAAGGCGCAGATCCGGGATAGAGGTCAATTACAAACTCGATGTCCCGATCAGGTGGCAGAGATCCCAGAATCTTGGGAAAAACATCAAGAAATTCTCTCACGACATCTGTCTACTCAAGCTTGGCTTGATCCTTTGGTTTGTTAAGGAGATAAGCCACGAAGCCTGTCGCACCGTCCCGGATAAGCTTACTAGCCTCCATGAAAGACACAAACGGGTTGGACTTCAACCTCTCACCCGTAAACACCACGGAACCCAACAACACCTTCTTCTCTCGACAATCCATAACTGCACGTTGAGTGAAAAGCCAATCCATCCCAAGGATTGCTCCATACCCTTCATAGGCATCTCAATCAAATTCGCCGGAAAAACCCTATCTTCAAAGCAAACCGGACAATCCTTGTAGATCTTATCCATCTCCAAACGACCACCCAAGGGAGCACAAAGAACATAAACATACGCAGAAAGTTCAACATGCAAGGGCAAAGAAGCAACTATGTCCAGGAAATAAATGAATGAGTGGCCCCGGGATCAAACAATGCATGCAATGGGATGTCATGAATGGTTATCGTACCTTCCACCATGACATTCTGATCTATCTCTGCATCCTCCTCCTCACTCTCGAGGGAGTAAGCTCAAGCCTGAACCGCTGGTCTAGCCTTGGGACACATATCTATCTTGTGATCTGACGACCCGCACTTGAAACATTTGCCCAGAGCCTTCCAACATTCCTCAACCGGGTGGTTTCTTTAACAATAGGTGCACCGGATAGGAGCGGGAGCTACAGGAGCCGGTAGAGCTGGAGCCAGTGGCACCGGGAGCATCAGGAGACCAGTATAACGGGGCTTTTTATTCCCAGTGTTCTGGGGATGAAAAGCCAGAGCCGCAGGAGGGCGAGAACTATAAGAAATGGGCCTCTTACCCAATCCAGAGCCGGACCTCGATCCCTAAGAAGAAATGAAAGGTGGAGGCTTCAACCGCATCTTTTGGGCCTCAACTTGTATAGCCCTTTTTGTAACCTTGGCCCATGTGCTCACGTTTATGGCTTGTAGAGCCACTTGAAGTTCATGTCGGAGCCCATGGAGGAAGTGTCGGGCCTTGTGTGAGTCGTGATCGGTGATGTGGGTGGCATAGGGTGATAGCCTCTCAAATTCCAAAATATACTCCTCCACCATCCTATTTTCTTGCTTCAAATCATTAAAATCTTGAAGCCTTCATTCTTGTGCACTCACGGGAATGTACTTTTCATGGAATTCTTGTACAAATGTTTCCCAATTAAACTCCCTTCCCGTTCTATCAAGCTTGGCTCGAACTCCCTTGAGCCACGTAGAAGCTTGGCCTTGCACAAACCGACCCATTCAAATGGCCTTGTCTTGAGAGCTACCCGGACAAATCTCCCAAATTCCTCGAATCTCCGAAAGCCACTCCTCTGCCTTAATATCATCTCCTCCATACCACTTGGGAGGATTATTATTCCGGAATTCATTATAAACATTCGAGGTTTCTTGTCCCTCGACCGGGGGAGTCGCATTCCTTTGGTTTTGTTGAAGTTGATTAAGTAAAGCTTGCATAATATTCTCTGCATTCAATGGTAGTGGCCGAGGTGGTTGATTAAGATCCGGTGTTTGTTCACGATCCCGGCATCTCGGAGGCATCCTGAAATCACCAATTTCAATAATATGGATGCATGCTCATTAGTATATGTATGTCCAAGTATACAGTTAATAAAGCAATAATTTAAACAAGTAAGCAATTAATCAAGTAGTCAAGTATTCAAGTTACGAAACTCATTTAATCACATAAGCACATAACCACATAATCTTAAGCCGTACGACCTAGACAGACCCACACGACGCTAGAGCCCGATTTTGCAACCGCACTCTGATACCACTCAAAGGATGTAACACCCCACACAAACGGTACCACATCCCCCGCACCAAGATTTGAATCCGGTCACGAAAGGATCCATACCCGAATCCAAATCCTAGAGAACGGAGACACGCACATATGAGGCCAGGCGGAGCTAAACAGAACCCATAAGACTCAGAGTGCGAAAGCGGAAGACTTAAAATTTAAAACCACACACTTCACTTAATCACGAAGCAAGATATTCATATCATAGTCACAATGGCCGGCAAGGGTTACAAATTAAGTACAAATGCCAAGTGTATGCAAAATCAATGCATAATCAAAGCAGGAATGTATATAATGCAACTAGACCTAGACTCAAAAGTGCACAACGGGGTGACACACTTCTCCACCTAGCTCACGGCCAAAAGAACCTGCGACTGAAAAAGATTAACAACGAGGGGTCAATCAACTGACGGAGTGAGGCGGCTAACGCACACCTCAACACTATATAAATATAACAAAGCACGTACAAAAGGGCGAATTCATGAACCGGGATTGGGTTTTACAAACCAAAATACATATACTTAATATTTTCATGAATCCCAAGTCGATTCATAAATTCCACAACATACTTCACATGCTCGGCGAGTACAAGCCTCCAGCCAGCTTCAATACACAACACTATCAAAACAAATCAAATCACATCACAACACATCTCCATCACACCAATGATAGAAGAGCTATGCACAACTCAGTCTATCCACAACACTATGTCACGTGGGGTAGCGAACCCACACCGTGCCCTCTTCTCGATCTACATTGAGAGGCATCAAGACACACACCTTCCCAAACTCCCAGGGGTCACGTATAATGTCTTGGATGGGGACTACGCATAGGCTGAACCTCGATGGCCCGATACCGTCCTGAGGGTTCCTTACCGGTAGCTCCTTGAGCTCACACACACAACACTTCACATGCCAATATTTCATGGCTAACTCGCTTCACAACACTCACTTTTCCAAAATAGCTTATTAAGCTTATATTACGCTTCTCAAAACAAAGGCCGATCACAAAACCATGTTCATATCTAATCACAACACGTATTTACGTATATATAAACCCAAATATAACCATATGCGGGGCAAGAAAACGTCACATAAAAGGGCTATAGGTTGCACTATACAAACCTAAACCTCACCTTACTAGGATTGGCAAAAAAGGATCACGTGTGTGCAAACTAGGACTCGGGCTCGTCCACGGGAACTTCCTCCTCTGAAAAGAAACATAAAAGAGCCCAAGACTTAACTCTAAATGATCAAAACGACGCAAGACAAATGAGAAGGTATGCATATTATACAATGAATGCGCACAAAAGCATAACCAAATCACTTAGAGCAAATAGAGCCAAATACAATCAATCACATATCATAATATGAGTTATACAAGTATACAAGTCATACAAGAAACGAGAAAAGCAAGCAAATCATGAGAAAGAATGAAACAAAACATGCATTCTAGGAAAATAGGGCCACGCAGCCGCGCGCGGTTTCAGTTCAAAAACAGCGCGGCCGTGCAGTATTATTTTCCAAAGGGGTCGAAGTTCGCGTGCGGCCGTCCTTGGTTTTAGTTCAAAATCCGCGTGGCCATGCGCCTATTTTCTGAAAAAATATTCCAATCTCGAACTTTTCATGCGACCGCGTGCGGTTTGCGCACAAAATCCGCGAGGCCGTACGACATATTTTCTTCAAATTTTTCCAAAGCCGAACTTCGTGCGCGGTTTGTGTACAAAATCCGTGCAATCGTGTGCTCCCCTGTTCCACGAACGATGATGCAAAACACAAGCTTCAAGTACCCAAAAACTCCACAAATCAAACCAAGGCAAGATCAACCAATGCAATAACAATCCAAACTCATGCATTAACAAGTAGGGAAGCACAATGTCATGAGGGATCAAGAATGCATGCTCAAAACCAATAAGTTTCATGCTCATGCGGGCAAGCATGCATAAATGAAACATATAATCAAACTCTCAACACCAACGAGAACAAAACTTACATCCAACTCTCATGCTTCCAATCAACTTAAGAGCACATATATGCATCACATTGGTCAAGAAATCATGCTAGCAAGCTTCCCTTCACGAACCCATCCCAAGCATTAATGGTGACTATCTCCCCAAGCAACTACCAAGCCAAGAAGTCATAAATAACTCAAGGATATGCATCAACAACCCCCAAATATGCCATGAATGCCAAAAAATCTCATGTAAATGAGAGAAGCCAAGAGACCCATTAAACCCTTACTATTCACCACATTTGCAATCCCAACAATCTATCCAATGAATCTAAGATATTCTTGCATGTATGAAGTCACCAAAGTGCAAAGAACAAGAATATGAAAATACCTTGTAGAGAAAATACAAGAATGAAAAGGGTCTTGAGCTTGGTATGGCTTCAATGGAGTTTTGGCTTGGGAAAAGCTTCTTCTTCTTCCTTTCTCTTGGGCACCGATCGGTTTGCGGAAAAATGAGGGGAGAGAGATACATTTTCTTGTGTTTTAGTGGAGAGAAGTCAAGACAAGGTATGGCTATAGGCCCACATTAGGTAAGGTATGAGTATTTATATACGTAGGTAGTATTTAGGGTATACGAGGGTCGAATTGAAGTTAGAAAAATATGAGGTTCGGTTCATTGAGTCCCATTCATCGAAAGGAACTCAACGTAGGTGTAGGAACTCGAATCTGAGTTCCCGAGCTCAAGATGCATCCTAAGGACTCAAGTAGGTCATAATTGCAAAATGACCCCAAGAACTTTCAAATAAATGCAACTGGAATCCAAAACCTAATGCATGAAGAACCCCCAAAATAATTTAAAGTGCACAATTAGGTCCATGTAACATGCAAGAGCAAGAATAATTAAATAAACACACAATTACCTGTTGACCCGGAAACACGGGGTGTTACATGTATGGATGGTTAGGATTGGCCAACCCTAACCATCAAGTGGAGAAAAAGGTATGTTTTGTCTAATTTTCGTATTAGTGTGAGTTTTGGTTTGCCTTTGTGAATGGAGAAGGGGAGTTTGAGGCTCGTACTCGCCGAGTCGTGTATGTGTGTGGGTTTGCACTTAATTTGTCAAACGGGCGTGGATTCTTAATTACTAAAATCGGTAGATTTTGGCCTTCGGCCTAACTCTTTTCTATATATTATATATATATATATAGTATCACGGGTTTGAAAGGATTTGGATTGCAAATCTTTATAATTTTTGTTATGCTTTGCTCTTACGTATATGTATATATGCGTGTGTTAGCCTCCTCACCAGTCTTTAGGACTGACACCCCCTCATTGTTTGTTTTTCCCCCCTTTTTGTTCTTTGAGTTTGCAGGTGTAGGTCTTTTGTTTTGGCTAGGCGGCCGTTTTCTTTCTAGTGTTCGAGTCTAGTTCGGGTCTTTTGCATCCTTCGCATTGTAACTTTAAATTTGTGATTCTGAAGTATGTATGAAATATGATTCGCATTATGAGATGTATATATATGATCTAAGTTTTCCCTTGCCGGGCTCGTATCAATGTTTAAAAGAGGCCTAAGGTGCCCAAGTTTGCATGTGATCGAGTGTTTAATTTATGGCGGCCCGTGGCCATTGTATGTGTGTTTGTGATCCTGAGCTTCCGCATTTCATTTCCTTGCTTTGTTGCGCACTCTGTACAGGGTCTAGACCGCCTAGCCTAGGAGAGGTTTTGTTTGTCATTCGTTCGCCGTGGCTTGGTGCGTGTGCGGAGTCTCTATGTCGTTGCACGTGTCGGGCTATGGTGCAGGGGATGTGATGCCTTGCGTTCCGGGGTGCTACATCCCATGGTAGTATCAGAGCTCTAGGTTGCAAAACCGGATCTCTTGAGTCGTATCGAGTCTGTCTTGGTCGGCATAGGATTATGTGCTTTGTTTGCATTCACTCTCATATTTTCGTGAATTTTGTGAATTATTTGTAATTATATGCATTTATTGTGCACATGAACATGCACTTACTAACATACATGCACATATATTTGGTATTGTAATTTTGAGATTTTCAGGATGTCTCATCATCAACGGAACTTCAGTCAAGCTTCACATCAAGACCCTCGCCCATTATTCAATGCTGAAGAGTTCATGATTGCCTTGTTCCAACATTTTCAAGTGAATCAAGGTCATCATCTTCTACAACACAACCGATGGATCCCATTGCCACTTTACACCGGGATTTTGGAGCTTTTAACCCCTCTCAATTCCGAGGAGGCAATGATATTGAAGCCAAAGAATGGATCACAGGGATAGGCGGAATACTTAGAGTATAGCCGTGTGATTCCCAAAATAAAGTCCGACTTGTTACCTTACTCCTTCAAGGACAAGCACAAATATGGTGGACTGGAATTACTCAACAACTAAGAACAATCGGAGAGACATTGACTTGGGAAGTGTTAATTTGGGAATCTAGAAGGAAATATGCGCCGGCCATCCTACAAGAATGAAGGCTCGAGGAGTTTCTTACCCTCAAACAAGGAGATAAGACCGTTATAGAGTACGTGGAAGAGTTTGAGAGATTGGGTGCTTTTGTGCCCCATATCGTAAACGACCATAAATTGAAAGCTAAACACTTCATGGATGGACTCCGGAGCGAGTTTAGAAAAGCTTTGGAGGTAAGAGACAGAAGTACATAGGATAAAGCCGTCACGAAGTTATTACGGGTTGAAACTAGATGGATGGCAAGGAAAGCATGTGAAGAGGATGCACCGGAGCAACCATTACAATTGGGATCGTGTTCTAGCTTACAAGTTGGAGAGGCACTGACTCGACAAGGTGCACCGACCAAGGCGATAAGTAATAAGAAGCGTAAGTTCAAGTCTCGAAAGTCCCCTCGGTCCGAGAGAGAGTTTCCACCGTGCGCCCATTGTCGAGGGACCAACCACATATACGAGGGATGTTGGATTCGACTAAAAAGAGGTTTTGGTTGCGGATCTTCAAAGCATAAGCTTCCAGATTGTGACTGTTCGAGGGCCAACAAACAAAGGAAGAGGAATCAAAGGCTTCAAGTCGGAGATCCAAGTACACCAGGGAATTGAGGTAACTGCATTCATGACATCTCATACATGCATCTTAAACTCGGGGAAACCCACTTGAGTGCTCTCTCCCTTTGCTACTTTCGTTGTTGCATTGCTTGTTATTATTTCCTTGTTGTGAGCTCTCTTTGGAGAGTGTGGTAAGGTCGAGTGTTCGGGTGTTTGGTGAGTTGCAACGGCTGAGTTGTCCGGTGGTTGCCTTAAAGGCGCCTTGTATGGTATGGGGTTACCTTAGGCGTGGGTTGTGGTTTGGTGCCGTTTGGGATTCGTCGGTGCTCTTAGGAGATCTTTTTTAGGCTCAACGATATCTCTTAGAAAGACTAACCCATTGATATCCTTGGTGAAGCGGGTGATCAAGTAGGAAGAGAACCGAGAATTACCTCAGAGTAGAAGTCTTTTGTGTCGTCGGGGTATATTAGGCGAATCTTTCTAAGAGTTGCCAACCTATTGACACGAGCGACAAGAAGAGGTACGATTTGAGTGGGAAGAGGCTTTTGAAGAGATTTGCCTTCGGCATCGGCTTTACGACACGAAGGTACTCGAAATTTTCCCTGCTATTTCGAGGTATTAAGGAAGACTTTGGATGCGCGTGGCTAAGGGAGAATTGGAGCCCACATCACTAGAAGTGCAAAATCAAGAGACTTATCCCACTCTTAGTTAGAACTTGAAGAACCGGTAATATGTGTGGTGTAAGAAGGGACATTGTAAACTTCGTGTAAAGATGCCTAAGACGTCGTCGGGTGAAGACCGTGAACACTACCGGTATAACCCTCCAACTACTTCTAAAATTTTATTTGGAAGTGGGAGCAAATGGCCAAGGACTTGTGTCCGGTTTGCTAATGCCATGGAGGTTTAATTGAGAAAATATGTGGTTGCTCATTTTAATGAGTTGATCTAATTTCTCGTGGTAAAGATTATTCGTCGAAGCTTCGAGAGTTGTTGTTTGGGAGAGAAGGCCCCAAGAGTGAAGTGATAGACGCTTCAAGGAATGTCTCCTACATAGGGATTTCCTCGAATTCGGCTTGTGCCACTGGGATGTTCGGGATATGAGAAGTCTTTCTCATTTTTCATTCGAGATAGTCTAATATCCCAAAACGACTATGACCTTCATGGATCAGAGTGGTGCAGTAGAAGTGTGGAGTTGGGTTCGTGTCGGAGTCGGTCAAGACTTTGCTTCGGACCAGAGGACAAGTCCTTTTGAAGGAGGGAAGGATGTAACATCCTGACTTTTCGGCTTTACAGGTACGCCTAGCGAGAGTGTTAATTGTGCTCTTAATTTATTTAATTATGTAATTATGTGCTTATTATTTGATTTAATTGATTTACTTGAACTTAATTGCCCTAATTGAACGTTTGAACTTCTGTGTTTTCGTACGTGACCATTACGTGCTCGTTTGTGATTCCGACCTTTGTGGTAATTTGTTATGCATGAGTTTTATGTGTTAAGAATGTGAGTATGTGTTCGTTTGTGATTTCGAGCCCGTTTGATCCTCCGAATTTTGCCCGTAACGCGCCCCGTGTGATAGCTTTGGTGATACCCACCCGTTTTACTCATAACCGGCCCGTTTCTTATCCGAATCGCTCTAAACTTGAACCCATTTAACCCTCTTTTAACCCTTTTCCTTCCCATTTTTCCCCATTTTCGTTCAGCACCAAGAAAGAAAGGAAAAGGGCAGCAAACCGCGAGAGAGTAGAAGAGAAAGAAGAAAGGGGCCAAGCACTATTCACCTCCGGTTTCTTGCTCGTTCGAGCTCCATTTCTCGTGAAATTTGAAAGGTAAGTCCATTTTTGAATCCTCCATCTTCCTAGCTTTCTTTTAAGTGTGGTTTGATTGTATGGAATTGTGGTTTGATCATGTTTTGGCCAATATGTTGAATAGTGTAAAACTTTGCCTCTTTTGCCGATTTCTTGCTCGTTTGTTGTTCGATTCTTGATCCGTGAAGTGCTATGTGGTCCTTGATGCATAATCTAACTTTTTCTAGTCTTGAATTTGAGTTTCTTTTTGTGTATGAGATTGTGCCATTGATGGATTTTGAGCTTTGAACCCTCCATCTCTGTTGATTTCCTTGAGCATGCTTTGTGCGAGGTATGTGTTGAGTTTCATGTGGGATTCGGGGTGAGTTTTGGGGTATGGCTTCTGTGTGTGTGTTGCCTTTCTTGATGTTATTTCTTTGCTTCAAACCATGGCTGTTGTTGCTTCTTTTCATTCGGGGAAGACAAAGGAACATGGCCGTGTCCGTTTTGTGCATGAAATTGACACGGCCGTGTTGTATGTCCCTTTTTGGGAAATAAATCGGACACGGCCATGTCCTTTTTGTGAAGGAAAATGACACGGCCATGTCATGTGAGGGCAGCAGCTATGTGTGTTCATTTTGTGTTTTCGGTGTTTTCCGTTGGCTTTTCGCGCCCCGATTATGATCCCAACTTGTTATTAATATGTTGTAATATGTGTTAGAATGTTTATTTTAGTTTTATGGCCTTGTTATCTAAAGCTTAAACGTGTCTGTGATTGCTTAACCGTTTAAGTGCTACGTGTGGAACCTTCTTGCTCGTGTTGCATTCTTAATGTGTTTGAAGCTTGTCTATGTATGAGATGTGTTGTAATTTGACCTGTATGATATTTGTATGATATAATATGCTTTGATTTATGCCTTGTTGTGAGATTATTGTGTAAATTTGATTCTCTTATGTTCAATATGTTACTTAAGGTGTCTTATATGCTCTTCTTTGCACTTGAATGATTTTATACTTAGTTCTTTTACCTTGAGTGTAACTTTCTTGCTTGTCGTGTGAAGTATATGATTTGTGGATTGTTAAGTGTGAAATATGTGATTTGTGTCTCAATATGACTTAAGTTTGTTTCGTTTGACCTAAGTGCATCTTTGTTGCATCCTTTATGCGTCATTTGCATTCGTGTGCATATGCCGAGCGTCTCTTTGGCTCATTTTGAGTCTAAGATTGTCCTTGCCCTTCGTTTTTTTCTTAGGTTCGTTTGGTGGTTGATGAGGCGGTTCGTTTCGCTCGGTTTTGTCGTCAAGTGAGGTTTTATTTCTTTTAGTTAAGCGACCTACAACCCTATCTGAATTATAAGCATGCATGTGATCTATATATATGTATGTGTACTTCGATACGTGTGTCTGATATGTATTTTGTGGGATTTTGTCCTTTTGTCAAGAACGTTTGAAAACCCTTTTATGTATACGTAAGCACTTTTAGTTTATATGTTTTGAAAAGAGTTGGTGTGTGTGTAAGTGGGATTTTCGCATGGCGAGAGTTTTGTGAAAATATGCTTTGTGTGATTTGTGTGGGGCCCAAGCGATTCGGTGCAAAAGGTGTCCCGGGATGGCACGGGCCGTCGGGTACTCCTTAGTATGGTCTCCAACTTTGAAAGGATCAACCCGAAACCCACTGGGAGACAGGTGGGGCATGGAATCCCCGGGGAGTGAGTGTCGCGAAACTCACGAACCATACTTATATGTGTTGTAACACCCCACACAAACGGTGCCACATCCCCCACACCAAGATCTGAATCCGGTCACGAAAGGATCCGTACCCGAATCCAAATCCTAGCGAACGGAGACACGCACACACTAAGCCAGGTGGAGCTAAACAGAACCCAAAAGACTCAGAGTGCGAAAGCGGAAGACTTAAAATTTAAAACCACACACTTCCCTTAATCACTAAGCAAGATATTCATATCATAGTCGCAATAGCCGGCAAGGCCTACAAATTAAGTACAAATGCCAAGTGTATGCAAAATCAATACATAATCAATGCAGGAATGTGTATAATGCAACTAGACCTAGACTCAAAAGTGCACAACGGGGTGACACACTTCTCCACCTAGCTCACGACCAAAAGAACCTGCGACTGAAAAAGATTAACAATGAGGGGTCAGTCAACTGACTGAGTGAGACGGCTAACGCACACCTCAACACTATATAGATATAACAAAGCACGTACAAAAGGGCGAATTCATGAACCGGGATTGGGTTTTACAAACAAAATACATATACTTAATATTTTCATGAATCCCAAATCGATTCATAAATTCCATAACACACTCTCACATGCTCGGTGAGTACGAGCCTCCAACCTACTTCAATACACAACACTATCAAAACAAATCATCACAACACATCTCCATCACACCAATGATAGAAGAGCCATGCACAGCTCAGTCTATCCACAACACTATATCACGTAGGGTACCGAACCCACACCGTGCCCTCTCCCCGATCTACATTGGGAGGCATCAAGACACACACCTTTCCAAACTCCCAGGGGTCGCATTTAATGTCTTGGGTGGGGACCACGCACAAGCTAAACCTCGACGGCCCGATACCATCCCGAGGGTTCCTTACCCGTAGCTCCTTGAGCTCACACACATAACACTTCACAACACTTCACGTGCCAATATTTCATGGCTAACTCACTTCACAACACTTCACGACACTCACTTTTCCAAAATAGCTTACTAAGCTTATATTACGCTTTTCAAAACAAAGGCCGATCACAAAACCATGCTCATATCTAATCACAACACGCATTTACGTATATATAAACCCAAATATAACCACATGCGGGGCAACAATGTTAGGAATAGTGCCCTAGAAAGCCGATTGTAATATCCGCTTTGGACTTTTCCTTATGTAATCACAGACAATCTT
>JBBMKE010402121.1:0-12379 GCA_037834125.1 Lippia alba | reverse complement strand
TTTGCGAATACCTGTTTCTTTGATTTTCCAACCATTGCCGAGAGGCCCAAATACTTCTCATGCTTCTCCACTATCCTCACTCCTAATCTCTCTGCCAACTTTCTCCTATCCTCCAACACCACATTGGGACTAAAAACTACAGTCGATTTCTTGTAATTTATCAACTGTCCGAAAACCACTCCATATTTACTCAGAACCTCCAAAATTCCATCCACCGCCTCATCTGTGGCTTTGCTAAACACCATTGTATCATCAGCGAATAGCAAATGTGAGATATCGGGAGCTTCTTGACAAATACGAACCCCTGGCACTCTAGCTTCTTTCTGCAAAAGACAACTTAAAACCTCTGCACAAACAAGAAACAAATAAGGAGATAATGGGTCTCCCTGCCTGAGACCACGACCCGGAGACAAACTATCAAAGCAAACACCATTAAGGGAAAAAGAATAATCCACCAATGAGATACAACGCATGATCAAACTCACAAAAGCATAATGAAAACCTAACTTCAACATAGTACACTCCAAGAACCGTCATTCCACTCTGTCATACGCTTTACTCATATCCAATTTCAAAGCTAGAAACCCATTAGACCCCAGTCTCTTGTTTGTAATAAAGTGATTAATCTCAAACGCACACAAAACATTATCCGTTATAAGCCTTCCCGGAACAAGCACACTCTGGGAAGAGGATATTACGGTTTTCAAGATAGGTTTAAGAAGCGGGGAGATAGTTTTAGAAGCAATTTTATACATAACGTTGCAAAGACTAACGGGTCGCAAATCAGACATGCTTTTAGGATTATCGGTTTTAGGAATAAGCACAATATTTGTGGCATGCATTGTCTGATCATAACGACCAAAATTCAAAAACTCCAAGGTACAATTCACAATATCATCACGAACAAAACTCCAAAATTTCTGAAAGAATATGGGAGGCATACCATCCGGCCTGGAGGCCTTGAGAGAGAACATGTTCTTCAGTGTTTTCTCAATTTTCAAGGAAGTATACGGCACGAGTAACCTCTCATTAATCTCTGTTGCCACCCTTTGTTCAATATATATCAGTATACTGTCAATCTCCTCCACTGTAGTCTGATTAGTTTGAAAGATCTTCTTAAAGTAGTCCTCTATTACCTCCTGCATCTCATCTGGTTTGGAACGCAGATTACCATCACTATCCAGAATTCCTTCAATTTTATTCCTTTTTTTACGGTTCTTTGTTTTGGAGAAAAAATAATTAGTGTTTCTATCCCATTCTGCCATCCAATGGGCTTTGGCCCGTTGTCTCCACCACGATTCTTCCCTAGCATACCATTCTGATATTTCTCTTCTAAGTGCCACTTCTTCTCCCTTCAATTCTGTAGTGATCGTCCCGCTCTTAATCTCCTTCAGTCTGTCCTCTAACTTTCTTATACGATTCTTGGGTAATTCAAACTTTTCTGCTGCCCAATCTAAAAGATCCAATTTGCAATTCTCTATCTTTTTTCATGAAACTTCAGTTCTCGGCCCTTCAACTAAGCCTCCCAACTGTCTTCTATCACCTTGATGCACTCAGGATCATGTAACCAAGCAGCTTCGAATTTAAAAGGAGTATGGCGCTGAGTTCTTTCTTAGCCTTTGGAGGAGACCGAAGCTTAAGCAAGACAGCCATATGGTCCGACATGTTCGCCTCAACATGATTAACTGAATATGCAGGGAAAAGATCCTTCCACTTTCGATTTCCCACTGCTTTATATAATCTGAATTCAATAGTGTAGGGATCCGGGCTATTGTTCGACCAAGTGAATTTTTTGCCAATAAATCCCAAGTCCACCATACTACAATTCCACATCCAATCCCTAAAAGATCTCATCTGATGTATCGGTCTCAGACGACCCCCTCTCTTCTCATTTTCCCACATCACCTCGTTAAATTCGCCAAGAACTAACCACGGATTATGCTCCGAACTACGCAACTTTTCCAACAAGTTCCACGTTATATGTCTCTTTGTTGTATCCGGATGCCCATAAATGCAAGTTAAATGCCAAAAATCTTGATCTCCAGGCATGCACACCACGACGTTGTAATGGTATTTAGAGTAGCTAAGTAAGTCCACCAACACATCTTTTTGCCATAACAAAGCTAAACTCCCACTTCTCCCTACTACATCAACGCACAACCCATCATATCCCCATATATTCATTAGGGATTGTATTCGATACTTCTTACTCTTCGTCTCAGAAAGAAAAACCACAATAGGGTCGAATTTTCGGAGGAAACCTTTCAATTCTTGAACTGCCCAGGCTCGACCCAAACTACAGCAGTTTCAAGAAAATAGATTCATGATGATAAGCAGCCCCGTCGGGGCTTAAGAAGAAGCAGAATGCGTCAATGAAATTGTGGGTTTCTTCAAAGGACGTGGGTCTGATTCTTCTTCCTAGAGAATAGAGGATGATCTTTTGCCAAGGGTTAAGGTATCATGGCTAGAGTTTATGGGGGTATCAATGAGCATGGCATCATTAATAAGAATAGACGGGTTTAAGGTTATTTTGGTTTCTCTCGTTTTCAAAGTACGATGTTTAATTCTATTGGGGATAGAGTTTGGGGAATTGTTGGGAGGGGGAGTTCCGCTAGTTTTGGGCTCTAAAAGAGAAGACGAGAAAGTGAAGGTTGGATTGGGTGGTATGGATTGTATCGTAACATGCTGATTGGGGTTAATGGAAGAGTTAGAAGAGTTGATGACTGGACTAGATAATATGGGTTGAACTTTGGCAGGCTATTTGAGATTTTCAGGGTTCTTGGCAACTTCAGACAAGTTAGAATGAATGGACATATTGTCAGGGTTGTCAAAACAAGAAAAAATTATGAGGTTTTGTTTGAGAGATGTGGTCAGCGTAGGATTGCGAAAGATAGGGGAACTGGTATTAATGGGTAGGGTTAATTTGGGGATATTGGTTAAAGGTAAGGTCTCCAGAATAATAGAGAAATTGGTTGAGGGTTGGATAGTTGACACGTTATCGGGTAAGGTTGGCTCCCGAGGATAATTGAGGTTTTATTGGTTGTTTGCGGGATTTCTGGGTTTTGAAGACTGAGGGGTTTCGAACGTGGGGCGGGAAGGTGGTTGTTTAGGATGAGATAACTCAAACGTGCCGGAGATATGGGTCCGGTCCGAGGGGTTCACCTGAATTCCATTCTCCAACGGCATGGGGATTCTACAAAACAACGGAACTTTCTCTCTCAGGGCAGCCATATTGCCGAAATCTTTCCACCCTGATCTTCCTGAATCCGAAGCAACACGCAATCACGCACCATATAGGTACTCCTCCTCTTTCAGATCAAATCTGTCCTCACATTGCATGGGACAAGTATTAACAATGTGATCGCATAATCCACAAATATAACAGAAATTGGGCAATCTTTCGTAACTCAACGTAACCAAAAATTCCTCCTCACCTAAAGTATTCTGAATTCTTATTGTTCTTTTAAGTGGTTTTTCCATATTTATACTCACTTTGATGCGCATGTTGGGATTGAACATATGTCCACCTTTTTTTCTTCTCCTCAAACTCTAAGAATGTTCCCAATTGTTGTCCAATAAACTCTGCCATAGCCCGGGACCTCTTGGAGAAAGGCAACCCTGCAATCTGTACATGGAATGCACATGAAGATAACTCACAAGTATTTGGGTCTACTAAATCCGTGACTTCTCGGAGCAAAATCAGATGTTTTTCAAAAGCTCATGGACCTCCCTACAGGATCCTATTGTAGTCAACTCTGTGGTTTAGAATGAATAAGAACCTTCCTCCATCAAGTTTTTCTATGTTCATTCCTCTTATATGGTTGAAAACCCCTCTCAAGGTGGACTGAAAAGCATCGAAATGTACTGATTTCTTTGACAAAACTCTAACTACTATCAGAAAATCAGAATGTTTATCATCACCCTTCCACACCATATCCAGAGCTATCCTTTCCATATCCTCCGTCGACGTTAACTCCAGATTCCTACTTAACTGGTCTATATCAGACTCCATAGAAACCAGTAACTGATACACAAGAACAAAGGTAAGAGCAAGAGTCCTCGAGCAGTACCTTCCTTGAAAAGACAAAGCAAAGTGCAACGTTAGTATTAAAATGAATCCTAAACTAACAAAGAAACAAGTCGGAATAAAGTAAAGCATATGAAAGAGATCGATAACGAATCCGGCGCTATGGTGGACACTCGTGTATCACTCCCTCACAAACTCTCTGAAGAAGAAAGCAACTCCACTCTAAAAAACCACCAGGGCAGAAAACTCTCAGGGGAGAAAAAACGAGGGGTACAACTTTCATGGTACGTCTTGTATTATACTTTTTAGCACAATCCCTGTGTAGATGATTAAATAACTCAAAAGAATAAGTTAAATGAATTATCAAGATAAATTGTTAATATTATTGCACAAAGTTGGGCTAGTTCGATAAAATATTATTCTTTTTAGTGAAAATGAAATAAAAAAATTATTTTTTCACAAAATAATAAAAAATTGTGTTAATAATAGGAACTGCTTTACTAAGTTTAATTTGTTCTCATTTTGCAATAATTCATAATAGGCTGTATCTGGTCCATCTGGATAAGTAGTGGAATTAGTATCTACTCATGTGCCAAAAAAAAAAAAAAAAAAAAAAAAGAAGTATCTACTCATACATCTAATATATATGTATATGCCAAATTCATTCCAAGAACTAATTACTGATTAAGTAAGAGATATTCAAATATTAATGTAGTAATTAAGCAATATGACAAGATAAAAAATGTGTAAACACTATAAAACAATAAATAGTGTAGTATTTTAATTCACATGGATAGGTTTAAGAAAACATTAAAAAAGAACTTGCTAGATTTATCAATGGGATTTCTTACCCAAAAATAAAATAAAATCAATTGTCTGTACGCTGATCATATTAGAAACGATCCGTCGATATTAGGGTTCTCGATGAATCTAATTTTTTAATTCGAATTTGGTCTGAATTTTAATACGTTTGTCCCATAAAAGGTTTGATGAATTACATAAGACTATAAATATTATTTATCCACAATAAATAAATCAAATATAAAACTAAGAAATTCGATCTAAAGATTTTAATTCTACTTTTTATGATATTTTATTAATAAAGAATATTAACAAAATAATTAAAATTAAAATTATCACTTATGTATCACTAGAAATAACATAAAATTTAAATTATTTATTCTAAAAATATATATTTTCCTTTGTTAATAATCTTAAATTAGTCTATTTTAAATAAATGTAAACAAAATTATTAAATAGTTTATTAAATAATGATTATTTGTTAAATATTATTTATTTACAAAAAAGTGGAGCGTAGCCTCAGTTGTACACTCTATTCTACGAACCCTTGTTGATTCTAAACTTCGTTTGCGAAGGAACCGGACTTTTGATGGACCAGCCCTCAGCCTTGGCATTAGAACACTATCTATGCATGTATTTTCAGCCTGGACTCTCGAATCTTTTGCTTCTGGGGTGGTGGCGAACATTAATGGTGCTTGCGTTGCAGTAGATACCAGCCTGAAAGGAAATCAACAGGGATAAATTCACTTTGTAATCCATGCCGATCCGGAAGAATGAAATGGAACTAGCGGATAGACGAGTCTTTCTTTTTAGGTATGCCACTCCTCTCTTATCTCACGTCCTCGAAATTGTCTCACATATTCTTCTTTTCCTCTTCCTTTTTTTTGCCTTTGATGCAATCTCCAAAGTGAATTTAAATTAATTTTTTTCAATTTTGTCTTTTTATAAAAAAAAATTATACGTTACTATTAATCAGGTTGGATTTACTATCGGATTTGATCGGACCTAATTAGAAATGAACTCAATATTAATAAAGTTGAATTTTTGAATCCGAATATAAGATTCGAATGCACAAAATTGGATCTCTATATTTCCACGAGAAACTTGTTGGTTATTTATTTATTTTATTCGCATTAAAAGAGGAAAGCAAATCATGCAATTGGAAAATGGTTTTGTTAGGTGAAACAAGCGGTTCTCGTTGCTTCGATTCGCAAAAGAGCACGTCAACATCTCCTTTCATCCGAAAATGGTTTTATTTTTATCTGTTGGAGGTTGTTGGACGTTTGTTATTCTCTTTCTCATATAATTAGGAAAAATTGCATTCAATTATCCTTAGGTTTAACTTAATTATAATTTAATCTTTATTCTTTGTATATTTACTTTATAGTCTCTAAACTTAACGTTTCGTTTGAGGTTCCTGAGGTTCGTTAGGGTTCTGTTAGGTTGGTTCATTAACCTTCATAAATTCCAAAAAGTACAGGAATCATTTTGCTATTAAAAAGAAACTATAGAAATGTATTTGTAATAAATTTAGGGACTATTTGAAAGGATAATTGACCAACTTAACGGAACTCTGGGACCTCAAATGAAATGCAAACTTTAGGAATTATATGGTAAATAAGCAAAGAATAGGAATTGGATTGTAATTAGACCAAACCTAACAGTACCTAGACGTAATTTTTTCTAAAACTTTTAATAGTTTGTTGCAAGGTTTGGTTGGTTTTCAAAGGTCGACTCATAATAATTCTAGTATAATTAAAATAATTCTCTAGTATTAAAAGAATAATTCTTTTTATTGCTATGTTTAAAAATAGGGTAAATATACCTTTAATTATTAATTTATCATATTTCTTAAATTTTCTATCAATTATATGGTAAATATAAAATATTTGTTCCTCATATTACACCAATTTGGTTGAGTTAGGCTCAAAGTAGACTCTACCTGTGAGTGTGAGCAAGGGAGAGAGTAATTCTGTAGTTACGTCCCATTTTCAAATATTTTCAACACTTACTCTATACATATAGAGGTTTACTTGATATGTTGTTCAATTTTTCTTTTACCGTCGTAGCTAGCTTTCATAGCTTCAATACTTCGTCTAAACGTTCATGCCATCTTAGGATTGACTGTATTTTCAGTGTTAGCTTTATGACCATCATCTTAACTAGTAGCTTCTACTTTAAGGACTTGATTTTAAGAAATTTGCGGCTCTTGGCCTTGTGCTAGGGTTTGGTCCGCAAGGAATTTATTTTCGGTGATTTGTTAGATTATTTATTAGACGAATTACAATTAAGTATCTTCAGGTTTGATCTAATTACAATATAGTCTCTAATAATTCTTTCGATTATGACCATATAGTCCCTGAATTATTGTTTCCATTTGAAGTCCCTAAGCGCCGTTAGGGTTCCATTTGAGATTCCTAAACGACCTAATTTAAATTTAGCTAGAAATTACAAATGCATCTCTCATTGTTTTATTATGTTACAAAACGATCCTTGTTGAAATTATATATTGGTCCCTGAGAACCCTAACGGCATTTAGGGACCTCAGTTTGAAACAAAACCTCAGAGACTATAGGATAATAATTGAAAGAATATGAATTGCATTGTAATTAGATCAAACCTAGGGGTAATCTTTATTTATTTGTGCTTCATGTAATTGCTCATCATGTATCATGCCGGGCCTTCCTTCCAATTCCCAAATAATTGAATTAGTTAAATCTAAGAAGAGTTTTGTTGGCCCAACAGTAAGGCCCAACGGAGAATTGCATGCTTTTGAAGAAGTGGTAAAAACAGTTTACGTCTTTATTAAAAAGTGGATACTGTGATATCTTTATCTTAAGTTTTTACGGAAGAATGGGAATTTGAAAGCTGGATCACATAGGATTGCTTTAAGCAGGTATAAAATCTCAAGATATACTCTTTATCTTTAGGTTTCTATTATTTTTCATTCTTACTCTCTTTATTTCAGTATTTTAATTATTTCTTTTTAATTATATATTATTCAATCTCAATTTGGACACGTACTTTATTCAGTGGAGGATTTATCTATTTTGCAAGTACTCCTCCCTTAATTCGCGTGCATTCGGTCTTAGCTCGATCAGCTAGAAGTTTTAGATAACAAATAAAGTGGAGCTGCCATTTTCGGTGCGCGTCAATGTACATTTTCAATAACTTCAACCTTTGCTACAAGTTTTGGTTGGTTTCCAAAGGTCAACTCATAATAAGCAAAATTGATACGCTTGAAATGCATTATTACTTGGTGAATGATGCTGATCTGACTTTCAAAGACTTCATTTTCAGAGGCTTGATTGGTTGTTTGCTTCTCATGTTCTCCCAATAACATTTTTCTCAATTGCAAGCTCTCCATTCTGTTTAAGGATCTGTACTAACATCTTCGTTGTAAGTTGTAACCATGGTTCGCCGGAACGGCGCCGGAACTGGAACGGAAGCCTCCGTTCCGCTGTTCCGGTATGGAACGTGTACTGACCTGGAACCCCGTTTTGTGTGCTTTGGAACGGCGTTCCGTGACATTATAACGCCATGGAACGGAACGGAACGGAAAAAAAGAGAAGAAACTGTGTACTCCTTTTTTAATTTCTAATATGACATAAAATTTCAATTGAATTATTGTTCTCACAACTTGCTTTCCTTTGTCTTTACTCTTCATCCGCCAATTTACCCAGATCTGCTCTTGCTTTGCGAGATGAACAAGACCTTCCCATCTGCAGAGGAAGCGGAATTCTCTTCGCTGCTTCATATTTTCCGCAATCCAGGTGAAAAGATTTGGTTTTTACTCAAAACATTTGATCTTTTTGTTGCTCATTTTGTGGGGGCAGGTGAATGAGATGATTGATTGCTAGTGTACATATATGTTTGACGAAAGTTTCAGTATTTCATAGATGGATGAACAATTTCTTATGTTGCTCTTTCATTTCTTGAACTAAGATTTTATTTTTTTGGGGTGTGAAGCTGGTGGGATGGGTGAAAATGTGATTTTTGCATATTAAGGTGGTTCATTTCAGCTGATATTCAATTTGGTCTAGTTCTCATATATCATTTTGGTTGTTTGTATTTCTCTTGGAATTTTCATTTGAAATGTAGTAATCTGCTTCATGTGCACCCTTGTTGATGAAACTAAGGAAAATCCTATTTTCTTGTTTAGATTGTGCTTACTCCGATAAATTGCGCAACACCTGTTTGATATTTATTTTCATATAAATTTTAATAAGTTTTCCGTTTTTCAGGAAGTGGCCGCGTTTTTGCATCAACCGTTCGGCATCATTGCAACGGAACTGGAATGGTGACCTTCGTTCCGTTCCCCGCGACCGCGACGGCTAACCATGGTTGTAACTTGTAATGTCATTTTCATCCTGATCAAGTGCACAAAGAGAGTCTGAACTCTGAACCCTTCAAAGAGTATATTCTGATCTCCTTTTCCTTGATGTGCTTATTTTGCATATATACAATTGATCAACTAAGAAGAAAAAACCTAACTACACACAAATTCACTCAGAAAGCTGACGAAACCACAATCAACGAAAAAATCTACAATGTCGTATGTATTGACCGATTCATAAACCTAAGGTTTTCTTTTTTAAAGAAGAGATTTTTCCCACCAAGAACTTGGCCCCCAAACTGATATGCCTGTTCTGAATGAAAACGAATGTAACTTTCAATATGTCTAAAATGTTGATTGACGGTAATTTGAGTTTAACACATTTTAATGTTGACTAGATAGACTGAAGAGCCCTGTGAAAAAAAATTATATTATATATAAAATTCTAAGGTCATTTGATTATTCAGTAAACAACATAAACCACATGCATGTGTATCAAGCTAAGGCAACACTAATCCAACATATTAGACATAAGCGTTGATTAAACGTGTTGTGTTTACAATATTCCTCTCAAATCTTGTAAATTTGTGATCCATAATAATAATACACTCTCACTTAAGAAATTCCATGATCGAAGTACTAAAAGCTGAGCAAACTTTGATGAATCGTTTGAAGCCAGCCTTTTCAGCCAAGACTCGGAATTCCATTTCTGTCCTCTCTTTCCCACCTGGATTAAGAACCAACATGATCAGATCAGCATGGGCTGCATGCCTGAATCTTAGACCACTGTTGGGGTCCTCTGGAAGAATAGTGTCAGCAACAATCACTTTTCCGTTTTCGGGAAGTGCTTCATAGCAGTTTTTCAACAGCTTCTCGCAGTGTGCATCACTCCAGTCATGACAAATCCACTACAATATTAATAATATCAATTAATTTACTAAAAATAAAATACATAACTGCGATATAATATAAATTAGTTATAATATTAGCATGGGCACATAAGTCCTCATGGTTCGGAATAATTACTAGTTAGTCCAATTTTGTTAATTTGTAAATACATTCCTGATATATATATATATAGAGAGAATTACATCTAACTACCCTGTATTTAGGTCTAATTACAATGCAGTCCATCAGTTTTGAGAAATTATATTTTAGTCCCTACAAATCTTGTTTGAGGTCCCTTACGGAATTTGTAAAAGTACATTTATGTCCCTGATGGTTTTATGAGTGTTACATTGAATATATGACAAAATCATCCCTAAAGTTTACAAAAATAACAAAACGATCCCTACAAAATATGACTTTAACAACAAATTAGGGGCATTTTTGGAATGACATAACGAAACTCTAGGGAGCACAAACGGTTCTCAAAAGTTCAGGACTAATTTGTAATTTCCTAAAAATCGTGGACTAGGTTGTAATTAGGCCTAAATGCAGGGTAGTAAGTTGTAATTCTCCCTCTATATATATATATATATATATAGGGTTTAGGCCCAATTATAAGGTAGTTCATTTAAATTAAAAATTTACATATTAGTCCCTAACTTTTAGAACCGTTTGTGATCCCTGAATTCCGTTTGTCATTCCAAAAATACTCTTAATTTGTTGTTAAATTCATAATTTGTATGTATCGTTTGTTTATTTATGTAAACTATAAGGGTGATTTTGTAACTTTGATCATCAAGGGCATAAGTGTACTTTTACAAATTCCATTGGAATCCTAAACCAAATAAGATTACAGGGACTAAAATATAATTTTTTAATTTAAATAAATTACGTCGTAATTAGATTTAGATACAGGATAATTAGATATAAATCACTCCTTAAGATTCCAATTCTAATTAAAGTATTGTAGTTACCCCAAATCACAAGGACCCTAAATGTAATTTTTTTCTAATATAATTGATATTATTGTTGCACACAAAAATTAAATGAAAATTTTGTGAACTTGTGATTCTCTTGTACCTTCATAAAAATAGCATCGGAACTGGGGACGCTAACAAACATGTCACCGGCAACATGCTCTACTCCTGCACGGGTTTCCAACTTTAAGCTTCAAAATAAGCCATTACAATTGCAAAATAATTGATGTTTGGATATTTAACGATTTTGTTGAGAAGGCATGAATATACATAAATTTAAATGATATAAATTCTTTGATATTGACTATCGCATCTAAAAACTTGAGTTTTAAGACGAAATACCATTAAACAATTGTACATATTAATTATCAAATAAATGAGCGGCGATCACGATTCAACCTATAACTTTTTTATTCTTAGACCCAACGTGATATTAATGAGAAAATTTTAGTTAAAACTCGACTGTTTCGAGACTAATTAATTAAAACGGTAAGTATATTATTTAATTTATCACTTTTTCTAAATTTTTTACCAACTATATAAAAGTGTAAAATATTCAGATCAATAAATGTAAAACATTCACTTCTTCATTACACCAATTTAACTGAGTTAGTTTCGTACTAAAATTATCAATATGTCAATACATGATACCTGGATAAGAGGGCTCAGTTTGAAGGACATGAGACAAATCAAAATTAATGCCCTTAATTGAAGGGTACTTGGAAATGATCATCTTGATTGATGCTCCTGTTCCCCCGCCAACATCTACTAGAGATTTGAGACCCTCAAACCCTTTGTATGTTTCAAGAATTTTCTTCATGATGATGGTTGATGGCTCAAACATAGCTCGGTTGAAAATCTGGTTGAATCTGGGATCAGTTCTTGGATATTCGAATGCATTCATTCCGTATGCTCGGTCGAATGGAACTCCTCCCTCAAGAACGGCATCTTTCAAATGATACCTACAAATTTAATTAAATATGAATTTTCTATTAAGAATTAATTAACTGTGTTATTCCATGTTAAATTAAACCATTTATAGAATATTAATTAATTTAAGAAAATAAAATCAAGATTAGTTGATAAATCAAGAATCTCAAATCAATTATATCTAATAATTAAGTAAAAACATACCAGCGTATAAGTGTAACTTAATCAGCTTAAATTAATAAGAGATTTTGTGTTGGATTCTTTAATTATGTAGCTGCTATTTTGCCAAGTTTTGACATCTTAATGAGGTGACTGGTGAGTCATGTGACCCCAGAGTTATAAAATTATCTAAAATATTAAAATGAATTAATTAATTTTATTGTTCAAAATTAAAGTTGATAATAATAAAATTACATATAT
>JBBMKE010402112.1:0-12380 GCA_037834125.1 Lippia alba | reverse complement strand
TGGACGGTAAGAAGGCGAGCATATTTCTGGGGTCCATCATTTGCCCCCCAAATTTCGTAGTGCGCTCTTCGAGGATACTGTAGGATTTCAAATCATTTCTCCGAGCGAGCCTTAGAAGGTGTAAGGTCCATGCATGACAGCTATGGCCCTATCGACCGTTAATACAACAAACAATTTCTGAGTGGCATTAAATGGACTCTTGTCCGAGGTTGCTTTTTGCAGGTGTATTCAATGCAGCGTGGGCACATGGGCGCGTGATCAAGGGATGGCGTGAGGCGGTTACAAAAGGTATCGCGGTTACCAAAGCGGGAAA
Organism: Lippia alba; assembly: GCA_037834125.1. NCBI lineage: Eukaryota > Viridiplantae > Streptophyta > Magnoliopsida > Lamiales > Verbenaceae > Lippia > Lippia alba. Next base: position 12,067 of record JBBMKE010402112.1, on the reverse strand, counting down.
TGATTGCAGATTTTGAATTTGTACATATCTCGTACATATAAATAGGGATTGAGTGAATTTGCTCCACTTTTTATGCACTCAAGCAAATTCAATCACCCCAAATTCTCTGCAAATCCTCTACCACTTCCCGCGAACGTTTCTCAGTTTTTGACAAAGGTAAACGCCTTGCTTTCCAAATTCTTGCTAACACTGGATTTTAGATTGAGGGGATTAGTACCCATCTCGTGTGCGAACGATTTTCTTCCACCTTACACATCCATACTTGAACTCCCTGTTCTGTAAAACCCTAACATCATGGCCGGCAGAGATTCTCCCAATTCCTCCGATGTCAGTAACCTAGCCCAAGAGATAGAGGAAATGTCTCCTCTTTCGTCTCCCCATTCCGATATTCCCATGGCCGTCCGGTAAGGGCATTAAGTGGCGAAGGAACATCTACTTCCGCCGCCATCCTAGTCGCCGGAATTAGCAGAATAGGCGGGGAAGAGGAGTTATACGCTGCCGTACAAGGGATGCCCGAGCAGCAACCAACGGCCTTAGAAGAGCTCTTCGAGCAGTGCGACAACGCATTTCTGCAGATACGTTAAGGGGAAAAGGTTTTTCCTGTAACCAACTCCGCCATGCGGCCCCAAGACCACACCGTAACAGTGGCAATGAACCTTCGCGACGAGGGTCAGTCCGAGCCAAGAGACGAAGAAGAACCCCCTAAAAAGAGGAGGAAGGGAAAGGGTCCTGCAAAAGAAGGTCTCACCCATCATAAGACCAATAAAGCCCTAGAGGATATCGAGTGCACCATGACCACTGCCGAGCTTGACACTCTCATGCGAGGGGAGGCGTGGTCGAACGGGATTGATGCTCGACTGCCTGAGCCGAGGAGCGAGCGAACTGCCCACAAAAGGGATGAATGACCATTGACGTGGACGATATAGTTGATGGGGGTTTAAGGTTTCCTATCCCACCAGAGATGAGGGCGATCCTCAATTACTTGAATCTATCTACACCCCAAGTCTTACCCAACGGCCTCGCCCTGATCAATGTATTCATCATGCTAATGAAGGCGACGGGCTAGGAGCCATCGATCAACAACTTTACCCGACTGTTCCAAATATCGCGCTCGTCCCGGTCCTCACCACGAGGGGGATTTTATTACATATCTTCAAAGCGATATTTGAGGATGATCAACTCTCCCGCTACTTCCTACGGAGAGACATGAAAAGGGAAGTTTTTGTACATCAATGCCGAGGAGTCTTTATTTGGGCTTTCGAAATAGTGGGTGGCCCACGGAGACGAGGAGGACCTAATAAGACTGAGACCCCCAAACGTGCCATTTGTGAGTTGGGCGAGGAGTGTGGCCATGGCGATAAAAGAGCTTAAAACCGTGATCCAGGCAAAGGGCCTGTTAACCAATGAGAAGATACTCTTCCGGGTTGGCCTCTCGAGCCCCCCCCCAACTTGATCCAGAATCCTCCCGCGAGCGTCATGGAGAGAGACGGTTAGATCCTAGGAACTAACCCCTTACTAACATGCACTCTAACTGTTAGCATAGTCTTTTTGTTTCTGTACTTAACATTTTTTCCATTACTTTTTCCTTATCAAAACTGTCTGCAGACTCTCGTTTCCACTTTGCAGCGATCGACTTGATAATGGCGGAAAGAGCAGCAACACGTCTTGCTAAACTTTTGAGGGCGCCTCTCGAGGCTGCACTGGCTCCCCAACCCAACCCCCACGGATAGGAAGCTCCCGAGCGGAAAATACCCGAGTGACAGAGCTACACCTGGTGGACGAGCCAGACACACATGGCTCAAAAGTGCATGAAGTACAGGAAGTAACCGAAGTCCCCCCACCGATGGAAAACGTCGAGGAAGTAGTCCCTGCCGTCCCGGGAGTTGCAGAGGACGAGGGTAGATCTGGGCTCTCGAGGAAGAGAAAGAGGATGGCGGACCCCGGCCAAGTCTCGGGGAAAGGCAAAAACGTATGTATAGGCACGGTTGAACTCGACGATGGCTATACGCCCTCGTTCGAAGAGGATGAGTATTTGAAATTCGAGCTCCTCGGGGATGCTCATTATAGAAAGAATCCAGAAGATGGAGCAGTTTTGCTAAGGAGGGGCCCCAGCTCTCGATTGATGAGCTCGAATCTTTAAAATCGGGCTCAGTTTGGAGGGGATCCCTCGCGGCTGGTCAATCAAACCATCGGCACCGTGACTGGAGACTTGAGCCATGCACTGATCGCAGTACCTTATTCCTCGCCTTTTCCAATAACTTGGTATTTCTTCGTACTTAGCTTTTTTTCACTGATATCCTGAGTTTGCTGGAAATTCTATTGATTCCGCAGGAGGTGCTCCCGAGGGAGAAGAGTCTGGAGCTAAGGGCAAGAGCTTATGCAATTCGTAAGTCGAAGTACAAGAGGCTGGCCCGCATGCACGATCCCTCAGAGTGGTACAAGGAACGCACGGATCTCCAGGATAAGCTCATGGCCCTTGGAGACGATCACTCCAAGACGAAAGAGTCCCTCAGCCAAATGGACGAGCAGTGGCGGACGCTCAAGAGCAAGTTTAAGGATTCCTCGGACCTATGGAACCGTGAGCGGGATAGGCTGACAACGGAGAAAGATCAGCTGAAGAAGGCCGTCGAGGGAAAGGATGTCAAACTGAAAGAGGCCCTGGAGAAGCTCGCAGAGATGGAGAAGACAACCGCCACCAACGAGGCTCGCCCCAAGAAGAAAGCAGTGGAGTAGTTCGTGAAGTCCCAGGCGTTTGACATCATGGCGAACATCCACTGTTTTGCAAACGCTACCATCTTCTTCTGGAGAGCGATTGTGCAGCTGATTAAGGCGGGCTTGGCTCCAAAAAATGCTCGGGAAGTGTCTCGCCTCGACATGGCTAAGGACAAAAACCTCGAAGAAATTCCTGAGATCGAGGGTAGGAGAAAGAAGCCGAGCCATAGTTTCAAGAGCTGGTCAAGAAGCTTGAGGAAGATTTCCTTGCAGCCTAAAAAAGCTCAAGAGACCAAGCAATCGCTCAGAGAGGACGTTGGTGACCACCCTTCGCATGATGGGGAGCCCCTTGACCTGGTCCCACTGTCTATAGCACTCCTGGAGCTGGAGCAACCCTCAGCCTCCAATGCTTAGATGAATGACGCTCCTACCTCTTGAACCCTCAGCTTATGCCCTTCTAGATATCATCTTTACTTCGAATGCCTTCTCTGTTTAATGAATAATTTCCATTTTCCTTCGCAATTGTACTTGAAAATTTTCCTACCATGCATTATGATTTGTCGAGGGGCTACAAAAGTAGGCTAGGATAGAATCCTTGAGCCTGCTCTCTTCGTGATTCTCGCCTACTGAGTCTGCTCGCTTGAGAGGGAGTAGAGTAGGGTAGTGTAGGCTGTTTCGATGCGGAGTTACCTCGATACGGAGCTTAGCCTAGCTAACTCTCCGGAGGCACATTTCTCAAAATAGGAACAGGGAGATGATAACAATAATAATGACTAAAAATGAGTTAAGTAAACGCACTTAATGATTTCATTTTATTAAGAAGAGATACAGGTCATCCCAAGGGGAATTTACACAATGCTCATACGTAAAACCTTCTGAGATTGCAAGCATTCCACTGTCGGGATAAACGCTCGCCTTACAAAGTTTCCAGCAGGTAGGTGTTGTTTGCTCCTACCTGAATACTTTTGAAGGGGCCTTCCCAGTTGGGGGCTAACTTTCCCATGTGCTTTGAGACATTAACTTTCTTGAGAATTAAGTCTCCTAGTTGGAAGGTTCTCTCCTTGACACGTTTGTTGTATTGCGAGGCAACCGCCGCCTTGTATTTGTGAAGCGCTATCACGCCTTTCGTCGATCAAGTCTAGTTCCACCGCTCGATTGCTATCATTAGCAATGGGCTCAAAGAAGGCCATGCGTGCAGACTCTTATGCGAGCTCTACAGGTACCACTGCCTCAGATCCATACATTAGGGCGTAAGGCGTCTCGCCCGTGGCCGCTCGTGGGGTAGTCCTATACGCCCAGAGGGCCCCTTGGAATTCCTCGGCCCATTCTCCTTTCTTACTCTCGAGAATCATTTTGAGATGCTGGAGTATAATCCTGTTTGTGACTTCGACTTGACCATTGGCCTGCGGATGGCCCACGAAAGTGAAGCGCTGCTCGATTTCGAGCTCCGACCACCAATCCTGGGTATCTGCAACAATGAATTGTGAGCCATTATCCGAAATGAGCACCCTCAGAATGCCGTAGCGGCAGATGATGTTCTTTCAAATAAAGTCCCTCACTGTTCGGAATGTGATTTTGGCGACCGCCTCACCCTCGGCCCATTTAGTGAAATAATCCACTGCAGTAATGGCGAACTTTCATTGACCAACCGCCAAGGGAAGGGGTCCCACGATATAAATGACCCATTGATCGAAAGGCCATGATACATCGACGGGGATCATCTGGGCTGCTGGAAGTTGGGGAACATTCGCATAAAATTAACACTTGGGGCATTTCTTGGAGTAGTTGATGGCGCCCTGCAAGACTGAGGGCCAATAGAATACACTCCTTAATACTTTTTTGGCTAGAATTCGACCGCCAGAGTGGTTTCCACAACTGCCACTGTGTATGTGTTCTAACACCTCTTTAGCTTGTGAGGGTCTGAGGTATCTCATAGAAAGTCCTTGGAACGATCGTTTGAAAAGTCGACCCCCGCTGTCTAGAGAAAACCTAGGGGCTTTATTCCTTATTTTCCTCGCTTCGACTTTATCGGTCGGGAGAGTCCCATTGCGTATGAACAGTATGACAGCATCGAGCCAACATGGCTCTGATGGGTCAATCATATTAACCCGGATGGGAAGTTCGTTCTCTTCTATTAGCGATACTTCGGTTCTGAGGAACGTGACGGTATGCTCGCAAGATGCGTCGATGGATGATGCGAACTTTGAGAGAGCTTCCGTGCGCTCGTTCTCCGCTCGTGGAACTTGCAGGAGGTGGAACTCCCTGAATTCTGCAATGATTTCTCTTGTCTTTGCTAGATAGCGTACCATAGTGGTTTCTCGAGCCTCATAAGTTCCGTCAATTTGACTTGCAATCAGTTGGGAGTCAACATAAGCTGTTATCCTACTGACACCACTTTTTCGATCGATTCTAAGCCCTTGGATGAGCGCCTCATATTCGGCTTCATTATTGGTGGCCTGGAAGTCAAGTTTGATCGCGAAATCCAATTCCGCTCCATGGGGGTTCCTGAGGGTCACCCTGGCACCCCCTTGTGAGGTCGAGGAACAATCTGTGTGCAGTAACCATAATCCATTATCCACGAACGATTGGGAGTCTAACCCGTAGCGCTCGACCAAGAGATCTGCTATGGCTTGGGCCTGAATGACTGTGCGTGGCTCGAAGCTAATGTCAAACTGGCTTAGCTCGATGGACAATTTGATTAAGCGTTCTGGGACATCGGTTTGGCGAATACTTGCTTGAGGGGTTGATCAGTAAGCACCATGATGGAATGTGCTTCAAAGTATGGCCTCAACCGTCGGGAGGCATTGATGAGAGCAAAATCAAACTTCTCAATGTCAGCGTATCTTTTCTCTGCTCCCTATAGGGTTTTGCTTAAGTAATATACAGGAAGTTGTTTTCGCTCACGCACAGCGACCAGTACAGTGCTCGTGGCTTCCGAAGAGACCGAAAGGTAGATGAGCAAGCGCTCCCCGTCTATAGGCTTGGTAAAAAGTGGAGCCCTCGAGAGATATTGTTTCATGCTCTGAAGGGCTTGCTTGCATTCCGAGGTCCATTCGAAGTTTCGGGCGTTGCGTAGAATCTTGAAGAATGGTAGGTTTCGGTCGACGGACGAGAGATGAATCTGTTGAGGATTATTATCTTCCCAACTAAGACTTGGACTTTCCTGACATTCTGAGGGAAAGGAATGTCCAGGATTGCTTTGATCTTCTCTGGATTGGCTTTAATCCCTCACTGGCTGACCACGTAGCCAAGGAATTTACCGCCTCAAATGCCAAACGTGCATTTGGACGGGTTGAGTTTCATTCCATACCACCTGAGAATGCTGAACGCACGCCTGAGGTCGTCTAGATGAGAGCCCTAACACTTGCTTTTCATGATCATGTCATCCACATAAACCTACATGGATTTCCCAATTTCTGGCTCAAACATTCTTTTCACGAGGCGCTGATATGTGGCCCCCCCGTCTTTGAGGCCAAAGGGTATGACCAGGAAGCAATACACCCCCACGTGCACCACAAACGAAGTTTTGGGACGATCCTCAGGGGCCATGAATATCTGGTAATATCCCTGAAATGCATCCATCATGCTCACAAGCTCGCACCCTGCCATTGAGTCTACCAATTGATCAATGCGAGGCAGAGGATAGGGATCCTTGGGGCAGGCCTTGTTCAAGTCTGTGAAATCATTGCACATGCACCACTTGATTGCGCTCTTGGGCACGAGGACGACGTTACAAAGCCATTCCGAGTACAAGATTTCTTCAATATACTGCTCATCGAGGAGTTTATTAACCTCCTCCTCAATGACTTGCCTGCGAAACCTATGAACATCTCTCTATTTCTATTTGATCGGTTTGAAGGCAGGTTCGACGTTGAGCCTGTGAACGATGATGCTCGGGTCAATTTCGGTCAACTTTGAGGCTTTCCAAGCGAAGACTTCCAAGTTCTCTCGAAGAAAATCGATCATCATGACCTAGGCAGGCCCTTCGAGACTCGAGCCTATCCGCGTTGTCTTTTCGGGATTGCCTGGTTCCAATTCAATGGTGAGAAAGTTGTCTGTTGGTTAGATCCGCACCTCTGGTCGCGGCTTCTCGAGTGCCTTTTTCTTGCCCGTGAGGCGGTTATCCCCATCTTCTGAGGGTTTATCCTTGTCACTTGCCGAGGACTCTTCCATTGCGCCTGGCGGACCATTGCCCGTGAATGATTTAGAAGCTCACTTCTTGTTCTTCTTCTTGTAAAGGTTCGCTCTCTTATGCTCGGGGCCATCCTCATCAAGCTTCGGGAGTCAACAGTCTTTTTCAGGGAACGTTGTTGTACAATTGGCTTGGGCTTGTGGCTGCGAAGCGATAAGATATAACATTCCCAAGCCTCCTTCACTTTGCAAAAGACTTCTCTTATTCCCTCGGGCATGGGGAATTTTATCTTCTGGTGATACTTGAGATTACTGATTTGAAATCTCCGAGGGCAAGCCGCCCGATGATGATGTTGTAGGGCAAATCTACATCTACAACTGCATATAAAACATTCAATGTTTTACGCTGTGGGGCGCGACTAAAAGAGGTGGCCAAGCGTATTTGCCCGCGAGGGACAAGCTCAGAACCCCCAAAGCCGATGAGGACTGTTCTGAGGGGTTCAAGAGGAAGGTTTGTTAAGTTCATTTTTGGGAACGTTAAGTACGGCAAAACATTAACAAAGCTTCAATTATCCACCAAGACCCTCTTTACAACATGATTGTGAATATCTAAACTAACCACCATGGGGCAGTCAGAAGTTTTACTGATTCCATGGGGTGTTACAAAGCGTTCGAGGTCCTTGTCAACTCTCTGTGACTTCTGATCATAGCTATGCATCATACGGCGACGGGGGGCATTGAAGTCTCCTCCAGAGGATCCCCCTGCGATCATATTAATGGCCGCGTAAGGCTAGTTTTCCAACTCCCCAGCCTTCTGTTTTCCTTGGTGGCTTGCCTCTAGTGGCGGGCGAGGACTCTTTGATCGCGAACGACTTTTTCTTCCTTCACGAGCATGTTCATTGTAGCGCTCATCAAACCTCTCTAGGGCCCTCACAAACTCCTTGAGATGCCCCCCAGCGATGAGGCGCTGGATCTCTCTCTCAAGTTGGTGGCAATCATTGGTGTCGTAGCCCTTCTGCTTGTGAAAGGCACAGTACTTTCCCGAGCATTTTTTAGCCTCGGTCTCCCTCATTTTCAGCGGTCGCTTGAAGAACTTTTTGCCATTGAATAGATTTCGGTGATAGGCCTGTTGCGCAGGATACACTCGCGCTCAGACCATCTGGGTGGTGATGCGTTCTTCTTCTGACGGGGTGGACTGCGGCGATGATCTTTTCAAGCTGGCTTGCCCCTATCTAGGGCCTTAACCATTAGATGGGGGTTAGCCAGGGCTCTCTCCCGAGCCTGATACATGTCTTCAAGGGCAAAGAAGGAATCATCTATTTCCCTCAATTCGAGACTAGTTTGGGACTTTTTCAGTGTCACCTCCTCAGCAAATTGCTTGCTCACGTAGCTCTTATGATTGATAAACTGAAAGAGCACGTGATGGATGAAGACCATTGAGGGTTGCTCGATAAGGAGATCCTCTTTGTTGAATCTCCCCACGAATGATTGAAGGGTCTTCGTGGGCCCCTGTATGATGTGGTAGAGCATGGTTGCATCGGGGGCCGGAGCCTTCAGAGAGTTGAAGTGGCTGAGGAAGGCATCCGTGAGGTTTGTGTACCCTCGGATTGAGCGCTGAGGAAGCTTAATGTACCACTCCTGGGCCATGCCTTCGAGCGAGGTGACAAACAGCTTGGCCCAGTAATGCAGGGGATGCTCGTAGAGGTGGATCAGGTGGGTGAAATGGTTAAGATGCTCCACTAGGTCAGTAGTTCCATCCTATCTGTTGATGGACGTTGGGATCTTCCCCATCCCTGCCCTTGTTATTGAGACTTCATCAGCGAGGGGAGAGATTTCCAACAATTGGTACTCTCCCTTATTTCGGTTATACTCCCCACGCTCGCCATGTTGGGCTCTTCGTTCGTGCTGGGGCTGCCTTCGTGGCTCGCGAGCATCTCTGGCCCTGGATCCCTTGCCTCCCTGATGGGAAGCTTGGGCCCGCACTCGAGAGAGCTATTGCACCATGTCTTGTAGGTTGTTGAGCTGATCCTGAACGTTGCGGAGCTGGGGACTATCCTCGTCTCTCACCTGCGTCTTCTTCGAGACCCTAGATTGGACCTCTTCCTCCTCTTCTTCCTCTTTTACCCTCTGAGGATAGGCTCCATTCAATGGAGGGGGAGGGGAAAGTTGTTGATCCATCTTTGGTGGCACGTCATTCCTCGGAGGAGGAGGAAGCTGCTGGGCATTCTGTGCCTGTACTTGCGTATTCAGTGTTGCCGCTTCGAGAGGGTACGCTCGCAACCCGCCGAGCGGTGAGCCCCAGCATTCCTCGCTCCAGTGGGGAAATAGGTCGTTGTGAAGTATTTCCACGTGTTCTGCATGGCCTGAGCCTCGTACTGAGCGTATATAGCAAGTAGCTGCTGCTCAGTCATTTGAGGCATCTCTACTCCCTAGATCTCTCCCGGGAGCGTTATGGGAAGTTGTAGATTCCCGACGTGATAGGGCTATACCGTCGGGAGCATGTTGGGTATCATGCCTGGCACTGTTCCGTGCATCCATCCTTGGGCACGAGCATGAAGCTTGGGGCGGCATTATAGTGGATGTGAAGGCCCCAACGTTGGTGACACCCATCGTAGCTTTGGTGGTAGCGGCGATGCTCGTGGAAGCGGGCAGTGGCGGAATGAGCAGAGTATGGCCAGGATTGGCCACAGCAGTCTGATTCGCACTTCCACAGTCAAATTTACTCCTCTTACTGGGGTGGAAGTTGTGGCGACAGTGGTTCCACCACCGTGATTTTCCTCGTTGAGTGGAGCAAGTTTCCTTTATTGGCAGCAGCCCTAGAACGCGTAGTAACGGCCATGGGGAGAATTGCAGCAAATGCTCAAAATAGGCAAGAAAATAAACACTGGAAACTAGAAACACAAATTCGAAGGAATGTAGGTGTTACTACTCGACTAGCTTATTGGAAATGCAAACCGTGGAGGATGGTTTCCCACAGACGACACCAAAAATGATGGTGTCGGAAATGGTAAAGTGTGAAATCAATACCAATTCATTCTCTATTTATGTGTGAAGGGGAAGACCATCACAAGATTTGAGCCTAAGGAACTGGGTTCCCAAAGAGCATGGATTCTACCAGCTAGGGTAACACCTTCGTGAGGAAAGTGAAGCTGTGTAAAGCTTGAATTCGCAACTATGGAGTTTTCCAATTCAGTGCCTTGTGTGTGAAGAAAGAGTATTCTCTGTAGTCCATATGACTTGAGAAAAGTGTAGTGAACCTTCCTATTTACAGCTTGAGGATGGGAATAAATGCGTAAAAGTACCCCAGTGGTCCTGAGAAGAATGTTTTCCTAGACATGTGGCAATGTGTGAGGGCTTGAGAGAGACATGCACGTGTCACTTTCACCCTTTTTGGCCGTTATGCCCAGCTATTGTATCAGCGGCAATTATGGGATTACCCTCAAGCAGTGAGGCACTTGTGTGTCTAGGGTCGAGCGTGACAATGCTCGGAGATGGATTTCTCATGAAAGATGTGAGAGCAACGACCCCTCGACCGATATACGCTCGGGAGCTGGTTCACTCGAGGGTGAGGTTCGATTGGGGGTAACTCCTCAAGGAGGATTGGTTGCGAGGGTTGAGGTTGTGTGAGATGCGAGCCACAACCATTCGAGCATTCCATTACAACTGTCGCTAGGCCTTAGGGGGTCATCCATGATCATGACACGTGGACAGTAAGAAGACGAGCATATTTCTGGGGTCTATCGACCGTTGAAATGAGGCAGCTGCTTCCTACTGTTCTCCTCTATTTCAACGGCCGTTAGGATCCAAGAGTTAATTCCCAATGGTTGTTGGAACTCCCCTGCGTCTAAGAATTGGTTTTTCATGCATCCTATGGCCAAAACTCTTTCTAGGCAAGCTCAAATACCTTAAAACCAAATAAAAATCATGCAATACAAGGTAAACTCATATATATAACATCAAGTTATCAATTAGCACCAAGTGATCAAGGTTTCAAGCTCACATTCCCAACAAGAGGGCCATAAACGTTTAAAATGGTTTACCCGGCAACAACTTAGACATGAGTAAACAAATGAATCCCCAAAACCAATCCTTATGCACCAAGATACATATAACTATCCTCAACACATTGGAGCATTCAAATAGGAAAAGGGGAAAACGGGATTAAGGGACAAGGGGTTTTCAAATCAAGAAAACCATCACTCATGCATTCAAACATCCTATAAGCACATCTAACGTAGAATTGAAGCCAAAACTCAAGTTCTCAAGCATATTGACACAAACCCACAAGAGGCATTAATGTCTTATAACTACCCAACTACTTACTAAGCATGCAACACACAAATACTCAAGAATCCACACCCACTACTCCCACAAATGCATAAAAAGCCATCAAAAGTCATAGAATCACTTATGGCTATCAAAGCCTCAAAACCTAACTATTCATGCTCTTCTCCATACCCACAAATCAACAACATAATCAAGGAAGTAAAATCATAGAAAGTAGCACAAAAGCAAGAGCAAATCAACCATGGAATTACCTTGAAGAGAGTTGAAGGCTAAGATGGGTCTTGAGCTTGAGGTTCAAACAACAATGGAGGGAAATGGTGTTGGGAGCTTCTTCTCTTCCTTCTTTTTCCTTTTCGGATCTGTGGGGTGGGTTTAGGAGGTAAGAGAGTGTTGTTTTGTGTAATGGAAGGGAGGAAAGTCAACAAGAAACAAGGTTATGGGTCCCACAAATGTAAAATGTACGTAGAGTATATACGGGTCGATATAGGGGTCGAAACGAGGGTATAAAGATATGAAATTAGGCTCATTAAATCCAATTCATGGAATCGAATTCAACAAAGATGTCGGAACTCGATTTCGAGTTCCCTAGCTCAAGAAACGGCCTAATAACTCAAAAAGGTCGTAATTACCGAACGACCCCAAAACATTCAAAAAGGGACTCCAAACTAATTACGGAACAACCCCAACCATAAATTAAAATATGCAAAAAGGTCCAAGAATCAACTGTCTCACGTTGGGCATGCACAGGAATCTAAATTCATAAATTGCATATTATGCAATTAAGAAATATACAAATTATTCAAGAACGTAATCCATCAAATAAGCACAAGAATAAATGTGAGACAAATAAGTAAACCCTCACGGGGTACAAACCTGTACGTACGAAGATTTGGGATGTCACGACCTCTCCCCTTAAAAAGGACCTGTCCTAAGGTCC
>JBBMKE010402070.1:0-12383 GCA_037834125.1 Lippia alba | reverse complement strand
TGGAGAGGTTTCTAATCCTCGCCTATGGAGTTAAGAACTTGTTTCATGTGTCCTTCCCATAAGGACAAAGTTCTTAACGGCCTCATCGGATTAGAAGAGTTTTATACATACGCACGTAATGGAAACAAACAAAACACGTAATGGCATATAAGAAGTGTTCGCCTATGATTATTATCATGCGTATATTTTTCAAAGATTGTCTGTGATATAGGGAAAGTCCCAAAGCATACAAGCTTTCTAGGGCACTATTCCCAACACACTAATGAATGAATAATGCACACACAAAGAAGAAGGATGGAGATGAAGCCCTACCCGTCGGGGCTCACGTATTGACCTCGTGAATGAATGAATAATATTGATAGTTGTAATCCCAATCATTGTTTTATTTGTTTTCACCCACTTTGGAAATAATTTCAAAACCTTGAGCGGGATTATGGCTTGCATGTGTGGGTGTTTAAATTATGCAATATCATTATGTTAAGCCCCATTTTATACCCACCAGTCTCGTATAGACTGAACCCGACTTTGTTTCAGTTTTCTTTTACAGGTTTGGAGTGCTAGGCGGGAAGTCAAGTCCATCGAGTCCTAGGGTTAAGTTTAAGTTATTTCACACTCATATTTATTTATGCACTATTAAATTGAACGTCTATGGCGTATCCTGTATAATTGAGGCTGTGAAGGCCATGGTTATTTGAATTAATTTATTGTAGAGCCGCGGCTCATTAGATTTAATGTATGTATATGTTTGGCTTCAATCTTCGCTTGCATTGTCCCTTTTGTTTGTTTGGTTTCGAGGTTCTAGTTCCCGCCTAGCCTAGTGAGTGAGTGGTCTCCCGTTCGCTTTGATTTGGATTCGGGCATGGACTTTCCATTTCTTGACCTGGTCTGAGTCTTAGTGCGACGGATGTGGCACTCTCCGCTTGGGGTGTTACATACTAAATGTGATATTCAATTAATATTTTAGCTTTGTATTATAATAAAGAAAATTCTGCACACTAGCGGTCATATTGATATAAACGAACCAATAATTTTGTGGCCATCTACATTTAAATGCTAGAGAATTCTAATCTGTATGTATGCATATATATCCATAAGCAGAGTGCTTGTAAGCTCTTCTACTTATGGAGTAGTTATTAAAATTAAAAAATATTATAGTAGTAAACATTAGTAAAAACAGTAAACATTCGAAAAGGAAAGTTGAAAGCCAAAAAAAAATAATAATAAATTGAGTAAAAAAAACATATTAGTAAAATACATAGTTTTTAGTTCTTTAGTTCATGTATTTGGGTTTGAATTGGATAGAACCATTTAAATTTAAAAACTCTCCCTACCAATAATATATAGTATCTTCCTATACTATTATATATATACTTTAGGTTAACCTACTTGTATTCCATTTATAAAACATAAAATACTAAATAATATTATCCTATACCAATATAATATATTTATTATTTTAACATAATATAACATATATGACGGTGTTAAATCCGATGTGGCTCAAACCACCAATATTTAATATTTGTTTTTAATGAGGAAACCACTGTGGAGGCAAGGCTCCTAGGGGGAAGGCGAATCGGAGTAGTGGGTTCTCCCAGTTAGGTTAATGTCGGTGAGGGTACAACATCTCAACGGGTATTTAAGGTGATAGAGGTAGGAGATGAGAAGAGATCATGAAACAGAGCTTAATAGTGGAAGATGTTTTGCCAGTGTGTGTGTTTCTTTGTAGAAGATTGCTTGTCCCTAGAGTGATTGATGTCTTGGGTATTTATAGTTTGAGGGTAGGACAGATTGGCTATTGATACCAAGTGGTCCCAAAGAGGATGTTGCCCTAGACACATGGCCCAAGATGGAGCTTTGGAGTTGATATGTCTGCAAAAAGCCTACGGATAGGTGGTAGTGGAGCAGTAGTTGCAGGTGTGCGCACTTGTACTGTGTGTTAGAGGTTGATGCGGGACGGTTACCGAGGGCTGAGGCGCTCGAGCGAGCCAAGGTCTTAGTTATACGTGCGCTCAATTGAGGGGGGTCGCATAAGTGTGAACCCATAAACAGAAGATGTAGCCTCATATTATAGCAGCTTGAGGGTCACGCTTACCAGAGGGCCACACTCGAGATGGAAGCCCAAGACTCAAGTCTGGACAGGGATAGGCTCTCTGTAAAGTTAACCTATTCCGCTGAGGGGAAACTCTTGAGGTAAGAGTGGTGGTGTTCCAGCGTGTCATACCCATATTGGGCCACGTGGCGCGGACGTGGCCCGAGCGTAATTTAGCCTCATCAATATAATCATATTAATTACTTATATTACACATATATTAAATTATTATATTAGATGCAAGAAGTTAATTTTATAATATTAATATTTTAATAAGTTAAGGATAATATTGTTTAAACAAAATAATTAATTAAAAGAAAAATGAATAATTTATAAGCATGTTTTGTAGTGTTTTTAAATTTTAACTTATTTCCTTTTAAAATAAGCCAAAGTTGATTTTTCAAACACTCCAAAAATGTTGAAAATAAGATTAATTTTTTCATGACCAGATGCCCCGAGGGGCAACAACTAAGACAAATCAGCCGAAAGAAAATCCGCAACAAAAGAAGAGAAATCAACAGAACTAATGCAGATCGAAGTCGCATTTCTAGCTAAACTGTGGGCCACTCTGTTGGCACCACGTCAAATAGAAGAGAACTTAACCGCCATGAAGGAGGAGAAAATCTCACGAGCATCAGCTACAGTGTTACCCACAATGGAAAGGTCATTCTTTTCATATTGAAGGATACTCATGATGTTAGAGTTGTCTCCCTCCAAAATAACCCTGTGCCACCTAAAATCTCGACCCATCTTTGCCGCCGAGAGAGCAGCATATGCCTCCTCTACCAAAGGGTCCGACACATTCCTTCTTATATCAGTCTCCCACCCTACACACTCGCCTTGTGCAGTACGAGCCACCACTCCCACACCTACACCTATGACATTTTCTCTTGAGAAAATACCTCCAACAAAGTTGATTTGTATTCACCCGTTACTCGGTGTACTCCACTTCTCCACCGCCGGCAGGGAAGCCGCCACTATAGCTTCATCTTCCAACGTGGGAAGCGGTTGAAAGACTCCTTACATCCTCCTAGTATTCCTAACTCTCCAAATACACCACAAGCTTGTAGCCAACCGTTTGTATAACTCAGGTTCAAGTGCTTCCAAAGTACTATTAAGACCATCATAGAAATCAGTGTCAAACTTCTAGAGCGCCGCAATAGGGATGAGGGCGAGTGCCTAGATTTGATGAACAAAAAGGCAACTGGACAAGGCATATTGCTAGTCCTCAATAGTTTGACTGCAATGCATGCACTCGAAGTCACCGTTGTAGTGTCGTTTGAGGAGGTTTAGCCCTGTTGGTAAAATTTTATGCTCGCACCGTTACAGGAATGATCTTATCTTAGGAAGCACCCCAACTTTCCACAGCTTTTTCCACACCTCATGTCCCACAACTGTGGGAAGCAAACTGATGTACCTCTCGGCAATGGAAACCGCCAAATGGTATGCACTATTTACCGAGAAATTGCCATTCTTATTTTAATGTCATATAACCGAATCCTTCTGACGATGATCTCCCAAGGGATGCAGAGAATAGCCCTTGCATCTTCCTAAAGGAAATAGTTATGAATAAGAACCTTATCCCAAGAGGCCAAGTTAGGAATAAACAAATCCTTCACTCATTCTGGTTTAAGACGAGCATCGGGTCTAAATTAGATCTAAAATTTGGGGGATACGACAACCAACAATCCCACCAAACGTGCACCGAAGCTCCGTCCCCTATTCTCCACCTAATGCCTGTGGCTAAAATGTATCTCGCCTCGTAGAGGCTCCTCCAAGCAAAAGAGGCATTGCAACCAATCTGTGCATTCCAGATTCTGAATGCGGGAAGTATCTAGCCTTCATTATCCTACTAATCAAACTCTCGTGGTGCCACACGAATCTCTAAAGTTGTTTTGATAACATAGCGATGTTGAAAAACTTTAGGGATTGGAATCTCAATCCCCCCACCATTTTGCTAGTACACATCTTTCTCCAAGCCAGCTAATGAATCCGTTTCTTATCCCGGTCATTCCACCAATAGTTCACGATGGTCAAATCAATCTCCTTAAGCAGATTATCCAGAAGCAAAAAACAGTTCAGTGTGTAGGAGGGAATAACTTGAAGAACCGATTTTATAAGTACTTCACTTCCTGCATTCGAGAGAAACTTCTCCAAAAAACCACGAATACGTTTCTTAACTCTGTCCACCATATTCTCAAACACCTCACGTCTGGACCGATCCACAGCCGCTGGGAGACCCAAGTACGTCTCCAACCTGTCCACTCTCCGAACCCCTAAAGCCCTTACCAACTCCAAGCCGACGCTCTTATGCACAATAGGACTAAAGTATATCGATGACTTAGCTCCGTTCATCAGCTATCCCAACCCCATGCCATACTTATCAAGCACATTTTTAATTGACATCTTCTCCATGCTGGCTTTACCACAAATCAGGGTGTCGTCAGCAAACAACAAATGAAAGACTCTTGGAGCTCTCCAATATACCGAAACTCCAACCAAACTTTCTTGGGATTCTTGCTCCTGAAGTAAAAGTGATAATACCTCTGCATAGAAGAGGAAAAATAAGGGGAGAGGGAATCCCCTTGACGGAGACCTCTCTTGGGGGCCAGCGAGCCAAATTCCAAACCATTCAAGAGGAATGAATAAGAGACTGTGGAAATACAAATCATGATGCGTTTAATGAACAATTGGGGAAAACCTAACCTGATTTTAACCCGCTCGATGAATCCCCATTCCACTCGATCGTATGCCTTGCTCATATCGAGCTTCAAGATGAAAACACCATTCTTTCCTGAGCTGCACCGCTTAATAAAGTGGTTAACCTCAAAAGTGACAAGCTCACTGATTAATCTATTAGAAATAAAAGCAGACTGAGATGGGGAGATAATTAAATCCATAAGGGGTTTAATGCGGCTGGTGAACATTCGACACGATCTTGTAAATGACGTTATATAAGCTAATGGGGCGGAATTGAGTGATAACATTGGGACTTTTACACTTGGGGATTAAGACAATGTGGGTGAAATTAACTTTTCTATCGAGGCAACCATTATTGAGAAAATCCAAAACACAACCTACCACATTTCCACCAATTATATCCCAATACCGTTGAAAGAAAAGGGGGTGAGGCCATCCTGATCAGGGGATTTAAGTGGATACATAGAGTTAAGGGCAGATTTTACCTCGTCAATCACCCACGGATCCAACAAGCATTGTTCCATATCCGCGGTTACTCTACGGGGCACCACTTGATCCTTACCATCCTGCCTAGGTGCATTATTCTATTGTTTATTAAACACTTCTTCCACTCAAGCTTTTGTCGAGATAATCTGTTCATTCTTTTTATTGCGGTCGTCACCCTATTTTTCCATCTTTTTCAGCTTGACCAATGGCTCGTGGGTTCCTAGCTCCTTTCTTTTGTGTTTCGGTTTAGTTGTTCCACTGTCCCTCTTAGCACTATCTTCTTTACCTCGTTTTTTCTCTATAACTTCCCACAGGTCCGTCTGTTTTTCTCTTTATGCATCCTGATCTAATCCATAACATTCTACTTCCTGATGGCCTAACCTGCAGCATTTCGTACAATAATATGACAATCTTTCATAGATAATATCCTGGATTTGTATTCCCCCCGGATACCCCAATGTTATCTAATGTTTAAGAGGCTTGAGAAGGTTTAATTCGACGCACACCCACACAAATTCCGGTCTATTTGCATCATAGGTACCCTCATCACAACATAGTGGTTCTCCAATGACACGAGCAACATCATAAATAGCTTCCTCATCAAAAAATTGTGTTCTCATTCCTGGAAAATGCACCAAAATCGGAACAATAGACGATTATATTTAGGGATTAAACGTTGGGGACCAATTGAAGATTCTCATTGGAAACCCGTCAAATAAGATGGTTTTCTTGAGCCATAATTTAGTATAATCCTCCTCACTATTCAATTGGATAAGAACATGTTTCATATTCAAGAGCCCTAATTTAAACTCACCCATCAACTCGAGTTCCATAAACAGTTCATGAAAGTGTGTCATTGAAAATTTACCAACAAGAGCATGTTTATATGGTTGTGATAACTTGTCGATTTCAGCATCTGATAATTGGATATGGATGAGACCGTTACATTCTGAGACTGTTCCATATTTGTGTGCTTGAACTGTATGGTTGAAAACATGGACCCTAATGCGCTGATTGTTAGGTTTTGTAGTGTGATTAGGGTTCACTGTTGTCGTTGCATACGTCCTTCTCTTGAATACAGAGTGGCTGCATATGTTCACTGAGTGGATGTCTCAACATTGCCTTCATTCAAATGGTTGCCCCTGGGTTGCGACAGGCTCGTCGGATGAGCAGCCGCCTGTGGCGGCAGCTCTGACATGTCAAAACCCTAAACATGGTATCAAAGAAAGGAGAGAGAAAGGAGAGAATCCTCAATAATAGAGAACACTTAAAGAAGAGATTGGTGAACATGTTTCCTATAATTCTATGTAAAATATGGAACATATTTAAGTATTCGAACCTATCAAACATGTAATCATTCAAATTAGTAGGTAGAGGATAGATCTTAGAATATGAAACAGTTTCATGATTATCCTAGGAGCAATGTCGGACTCTTGTGTATAGAATCACTTAAATTAGTTTCTGGAAAAAACCCAATACTCAGGCAGAAGACTCTTATTCAAGAAATCTACCTTTCTATGATTTAAACGACCAGAAATTCTAGCCGAGACATGGATTTACCATACCCAATAATTTTAAGAGATAATTACATTCAACTACCTTTAGATTTAGCCTAATCACAATTCAGTCCCTATTTTTTGCATATTTACAATGTAGTCCTAAACTTTGCATTTTGTTTGAGGTCCCTAACGTCCGTTAGGGTTCCGTTAAGTAAGTTAGTTGTCCTTCGTAAATTCCAAAAACTGCAGGGATCATTTTGTTATTAAAAAGAAACCTTAGGGATGCATTTGTAATAAATTCAGAGGTAATTTGGGAAGGATAACTGACCAACCTAACAGAAACCTAAAGAACGTCAGGGACCTCAAACAGAATGTAAAATTTAGGGACTATATTATAAATATCAAAAGAATACGGGTTGAATTATAATTAGGCCAAACCTGAGGATAATTGAGTGTAATTTTTCCTAATTTTAATAACAAATGGGTATTATATTTTTTATTTAATTAATTATTCATGTCGGACTCTGGTAATTTTTTCTCCCTCTTAAAAAAAAAAAGCTTGTAATTTGGCTAAGCGATAGTCTTGTGTGAGTAAATTAGTCCATTCTGACTTGGCATTCAATCCCGAATTTCCACGGAACGGCCGGCTGCTTTGTGCATAAGAATATTCTGCAGTAAACTAATTTCGTAATAAATGAAATAAATAATTTAAAATCCTGACGAGTTCAATTTGATTTTGAACATTTCTTATGAGACAACTTCATTTGAAATGACTGGCTAAAAATTCCAATCTTAATTTCATAATAAATGAAATAAATAATTAAAGGTTCCAACGAGTTCAATTGATTTTTCACCTTTAGTATAAGATAACTTGATTTGAAATTAGCGAGTGGCTTAAAAATCCTATCTTTTGTTTAACAAATTGGTTTTAATTATCAATGTTTGGAATATAAAAACTAGTAATAATTTGGTAATTTTAATAACACATCACATAATGACAATCTACATTCTGAATAGATATGAATAATGTATATTTTTTTTTAAACTCAAACTCTCAAACGGGACTATTATTGAAAATTAAGAGAAACAATAACAAAAATACAAGGAATAACAGGAAAATTAACGTTGGCCGAAGCCGCAATTCCAACAGATTTGTGAGCGATTATATTAGTTTCACGTCTAGTAAAAGAAATAGACTCCTTCAAGTTGAAGATCTGATCTGTGTAAAGTTCCGCACATAACTTGGCCTACAACAGATAACACGGCCAAAAACTCTCTCAGAGAATCACAGAAACTAATAAAAAAGAACCTGAAACTAACTAAACTTCCATACGGAAGGGACAAAACTTTCATACGTAAGAGATAAAGTTTCCATTCAAAGGAATTGAAAGATAATATAGTAAAAGAAAAAACGCGGACATTGCAACGGATTTTGACAGAACAAATTTGAACTGACGGTGGAATAAAATTGAATCATCCAGCGGTGGAGTAATGATAGTATTCTCCACCGCCGGATCAAAACTTCAATTAATTACTTGGTCTTGAGTTTGAATCACGTGAATTAGGGTTTTAGCGGAGAGAGATGAGAGACCGCTGTTGTAATTGAAATTTTCTAAGTAGGGTGTAAATGTGATATGAATAATGTATTTAGTTACTCAAAATTAATTTGGCGCAAATGATAAATTAAATGACAAATTACATTCGACTATCTTCACTATAGGCGGAATTACAACGCATGACCTCTAGTTTGAAAAATTGCATATTAGTCCCTAATTTTTATGGTTCGTTTGAGGTCTTTCTGTTCCGTTAGGATTCCATCAAATTTGACCTCTGTAATGAACAAAATACCCTTAGGGATTATTTTGTAATATACATAAAAGTGAGGGTCCATTTTGTTCGAAAATGTAAGGTCTAATTAATTAGCTTTAAAAATAAAATTAAAATTTAATAATATAGAATTTACATTAATTATGATATTATATGTCAATTAATTTTAAATGTCTATTTTCAAAAATTAAAGAGTAGGATTTTTTTTATAAACTTTTTGATATTATATCTAATTAAGAAGCATGTTTTTTTTTATCCTTTTCTTATGTATGTATGTAATATAAAACTATGTATAAAAATTATACATATTTATGAATAAAAATATTACATTTGATTAGAATAAAAATAAAATTATATCATATCATATATGATAAATAGTAGAATTTTATTTTTATGTATATATTTGCAATTATAAATATTATATTTGATTAATTTATGGAAATATAATAAATTTAATTTATGTGAATATAAAATAATATATGTTTATTTTATATATGATAAATATTATGACAATGATACTCTTTGTTGAAATTTTATTTTATTTTTTAAATTTCATAAATCCAATAACACTAAATTTATATGTTATATTATACATAAATTATAAATATTATTTTTTAAAAATATAATTTAAACACAAAAAAATGTAGATAATAATCCTTAAAATTTATAAATATTTACAAATCGATCCTTTAACATTTAATATATAACAAAATGTCCTTGGGGTCAAATTTTTTAACAAAACGAACCCTCACTTTTATTTATATTACAAAACATAAAGGTAATCATATTAGGGTATTTTGGTCGTCCTTGGGGTCAAATTTGACAAAACCCTAACGAAATGGAGGGACCTCAAACGAAACATAAAGGTTAGGGGCCAATATATAAATTTTCATACTAGAGGCCCTGTGTCGTAATTTCGACTATTGTAAGGGTAATCATATGTAATTTACCCTGAATTAAATACATAAATTGACTACATAAACTAATATGTGTGAATGCAAAGAATTCAATCCCACATTAAAAAAGCAAGGATGTTGAGTACAAATTAGAACTCTCAAGTTTTTTTTCAAGACAAGCGCCCACAAAAGTGGACAACAGACGTCAAAGCGAAGCTAAACAACAAAAGACAAGTCCATTTGAATAAAACTAAAAGCTACAGTAGGAACATTGAAGACCCCAAAGCTGGCCGGAGCCGCATGTCGGGCAAGCGTGTGAGCAACAGTATTCGTCTCACGCGGAGAGAAACAAAAGTTAATGGATTTGAACCGAGAAGAGAGGCTACCAGTGTCCATCAAGATATTTCCAATAGGAGAGTTGTCTTGGTCATGGATCGCAATTTTCTTAATGAGGTTGAGGCAATCTCCTTCGATAATCACTCTCGACCAACCCCGTGTGGCGGCGAGGCGAACCTCTTCGAGAGCAGCCAAGCAAGCCCATCATTTTATCCGTAAACCAACCAATACAGAGCCCCACAGAATCTCGAGCAACAACCCCAATACCAAATTCTTGACTTTCCGAGAAGATAGTGCCATCGAAGTTGATCTTAAACACACCTGCAAGAGGTTTTTGCCAACGTGCTGGAGGGGAAGGGCTGCGGGGAAGGCGTTGAAACGAGTTTACTTCCTCGTAGTAGCGGGAAAAGTTGAGGATAAAATGACATAGACCATCGGGAGAAAGAGAATCTGAATCCATGAGCTTGGATTCCTGTTCTACCAAAAGGCCCAAATGGCAGTGAGGAAGAGCCCTCTCTTGTTGTTCTCGATCGTTTGTAATGCATGGAGTAGCCAATCAGAGATGCTTAAATGGTCGTGGGAAAGAGCAACCTGGGGAATCAAAAGAAGCGCCCAAGTTTGTCGAGCCATAGAACACCGAAGAAGGATATGAAGGATGTCTTCACGGGAAGAACCACATAACGGGCAAGAGAGATCCATTGATATGCGCCGACGTCGAAGTATGGTGGCCGTCGGAAGGCTATCGTGGGCCACTCGCCAAGCAAACAAAAGAACTTTTGGCGCAGCCCGAGTATTCCAAATTTTCCTCCACAAAAGAGTGGAGACGGTGGAGGAGGACGAGACATTCATGCGATTTTGAAGCTCGAGAGCCAAATGATAAGCACTTTTGACCGAGAAGCGTCCATTTTTTGGGAAATGCTAGATGATTTGGTCAGAGCGCCTACTCCTGCTGAGAGGGATGTTAAGGGCAAGATTAACCTCATCTTCAGAAAAAAGGGAGCATAGTAAGGGAACATTCCAAACCAGCTGATCCGGTAAAAGAAGGCTCGAAACGCATAGATCATCGTCCGTCTGGGAAGGCCTATAACGAGGCCGAAAGGAATCAAGGTGAGGAAGCCAACAGTCATTCCAAACACTGATATAGGTACCCGAGCCAACTCTCCAGCGAGAACCAGGCTCAATTAAAAATTTACTCCCGAAGATGCTTCGCCAAGCGAAAGAGGGTGAGCGTCCCAATCTTGCATTAAAAATATTGCCATCCGGAAAATACCATGCTTTGTAAATGCGATTAAGAAGGCAATTGGGATGAGTGAAAAGGCGCCAGAATTGTTTGGTAAGAATGGCATTGTTGAAAGCTCTAAAAGATCGAAAGCCAAGTCCACTGGAATCTTTACTACGACATAATTTATCCCAAACAATCCAATGGGTTTTGCGAGAATCCTTGTTATTCCACCAAAAATTGGAGATCATCGAGTCTATCTCTCTAAGAAAAGAGTCCGGTAAGCGGAAGCACCCCATAGTGTATGAAGGAATCGCCTGAGCAACTGAGCGGATAAGAACTGCTTTCCCGGCCGAAGACAAGAGCTTCTCAGAATATCCTTTGAGTTTCTTCCAAATTCTTTCCTTTATGGAATTAAACACTGTGGTTCTCGAACGACCCACCACAGACGGTAGGCCAAGATAAAGATCAAAGCGATCAACTAGCTGAACACCAATACGAGAAGCAAAAGTCAATCATCAGAGTGAAGGACATTTCCACTAAAAACAATCGAAGAATTCTGATAGTTAATGACTTGTCCAGACACACGTGCATAGTCGATGAGGGCTTCATTAATGCAGTCCATAGCCTGTGTAGAAGCCGAACCGCAAATAAAGGTATCATCAGCAAAGAGGAGATGAGATATGCTCGGAGCTCCTCTGCAAATCGAAATCCCTTTAAGCTGACCGCTCGCCTCTTTCTCCCTAAGAATGAAACTCAGAATTTCTACACATAAAAGGAAAAGATAAGGAGAAACGGGGTCCCCTTACCGGATTTCACGTTCCGGGGTCAGGTGACCGAAATGTGAGCCCTCAAGAAGAAAAGAATAGGTAACTGTGGTGATGCAATACATAATAAGGGAAATGAAACGGATAGGAAAGCCAAACCGAATGAGAACTCATTCTAGGAAGTGTCATTCAATACGGTCAGAGGCTTTGCTCATGTCCAACTTGAGAGCAAAAAATCCCTCCTTTCCCCTGTTCTTTTTCTTGAAAAAATGATTAATTTCAAAAGCTATAAGAACATTGTCAGTAATGAGACGTGAGGGGATAAAAGCAGACTGAGAGGGAGAAATAATACGATCAAGCAAAGGTTTAACACGATTCGCAAGACATTTAGAAGCAATCTTATAAACCACATTGCACAAACTGATAGGCCGAAAATGAGTGATAACATCAGACTTATGACATTTAGGAATCAAAACAATGTAGATAAAGTTAAGATCCTTAATAAATCTATCATGGTTAAGAAACTCAAGCACACAAGAAATCACATCTTTACCCACAATA
>JBBMKE010402054.1:0-12384 GCA_037834125.1 Lippia alba | reverse complement strand
TTGTGAAGCAGCAAGGGCGTAACATGTTTGGCTTCTAGTGCTGATGGGTTTCTATTAGTTTCTGGATCAGAGGATGGCATGATTAGAGTGTATGATACTAGAACTCGAAATATTACTCGTGTTTTTAGACACGCAAAAGGTACTGATTAACGTTTTGAGTATACTGACTTTGTAAATTGGTTTTAAGGTAAATATTACATACATTGATTGAAACGGATACAAAGATGTAGGTGGTATTGTTTCATCCTAGAAACATGGACGTCAAAACCCCATTCTTGGACCTTTTGATCTCTTTGAACAAATTCTGTCTTTAAAGATGCAGAACTGATGTATACCATCTTGAATTTTTCCTGTTCTAATTTTAAGGTAGGGATCCTTGTTACATGAAAAATGCAGTTTTGGAACATTTAACTTACTGTCAAGTAGCTTTTAGACACTAATTGGTTCCGAAATTGTCAAAACCTAAGAGTTGACTTGACCAGAATGCAATTTACCAAGTATTTCCAAAAAGTCAATTAGGGGTCCGTTAGTGTCCCATTTTTGGATTTTCCCCTACTTCACGCCAATTATCTCTAACTTCATGCTTATAAGATTATTCAAATTCTCCTGTGTAGTTTCTGCCGCACTGTTTCCCTGCATGTGTCGTATAAATCCTTCGGCAATCCATAAGCAGCTTAATGTCTATGTTGGGTTCAAGATTGCGATCAGAGTCTGATCATCAGCCACAACAATAAACAGGATAGGGGCAAATCCGGTAGTCAAGCTGCTAGAGCTTTTCCTTGCTTGCATTGTATGAACCCTTCAGCAATCCGTGAGCTGTTTAATGTCTTTGTATGAAGTCAGAGTGAGCTGGAAACACTGAACAAACCATTAAGATCTTCCTCATGACAGTGTGTGAAATGGGCATACATGGTGGCAAGGTTTTATACTATAAAGTGCATCAACGGGCACATAAGAATTCACAAAGAGAAAGCAAACAGCAATTCCTGATTTACTGCATATCGTTGTTTAGACATTAAGTCGTTTGTGGATTGCTGGGGGATTCATATAACCTAGCGTGGTTGTTTAGACAGACATTTACTCGTCTATGGATTGCCGGAGGATTAATACATCCTAAGTACAGGGAAAGGGCTTTTACGGAACTACGAAGGAGCATTTGAAGGATTTTACATGAAATAAATTTAGTGATGATTGTTGAAAAGCATCTCAAACTGTTAAATTAAAACTTTTTAAAGCTAAATTTGTGTCTCTTTTCCTTTCTTTTCCATGTTTGACTGACTTTATAATAATTTACTTATGGATCCTCTATTTACCTTTTCCACAGGTCCAGTGAACAATGTTGTTGTCATAAGTCAGCCAAAACATTTAAATTATAGGGCACCAAAGCATGTATCTACATCACCGCCTCCACTAGAGAAATACGCTAATTCACCTGACGAGAACACTCGAATTAAAGCTTTCATTGGTCCTCAGACTTCTTCGCTGCAGCTCTTAGACTCTTGCTATGCAAGTGTTCGCACAATGGAGGCTCGAATAAAAGAACTACAGGTAAATATTTTCTTAACAAGTTTCTGGTTAATTTGTGCTTATTATCGGAACCTCAACAGAAACAGTAGCTTCTAAATTTCTAAAAACTTTTGAAACTCTCCGCAGGAAAAAGGTTCCTCTGCAGCTGGTGAAGTGGATGTAGAAAAGCTAAAAAGTGATTTGCAAAGATCTGTCCAAATGAACCTGCAATGGAAAAAGATGTATGAAAATCTGCATCAATTTTGTGTTACTGAGCTTTTGGATGGTAAGAACACTGAAAATGCCAAAAAGATTAATAACTTACTGGGTAGTGTTTAGTGCATTAGTACAGATTTAATACTCTTCACTGTTTTTACTAACTATTTATGCTTTTTTGCATTTTGTTGCAGTATTCTTGATAGATTTTAGGGAAAATTTTGACCGGCTTTTCTCGAATACGAAATAAATTTCATATTCGTGCTAATAATATTAGCTAGAGCATAAATAGGAAATTTGGAACCAAATTCTGTAACTATATGACAGTTTAGTTTTCAGATTGTGTTTTTTGATTTTGCTCCCCTGACGTATTGTGGTGTTGCCTGAATTAATATCTCATTATTGTACCTGAAAAGTTGGTGACTAATTTAATCAAATTATGGCCTTTTGAGGGAAGTGGTTTTGTGTGTTGCTAAGAGCTTAATGATCTTTTTATAGACTTCCCAGAATATATGTTTTAGAAATCGTAAATAAACTTCAGGTCTAAATTAACCGTGAAAAGTTGCATTTCGTAATAATAAAGAAATGAAAAGCAGTTTCTGTTTTTGATATCAAGAAAAGAATACAAAGTAGTAGATGGTAGAGATGATGGGTACAGAAAATAGGTTATGGGAAACACAAGATCCGAAGATAACTCGAAGTCTATTTCTTGTTCTTACTGAATTATATGGCACAATCAGAATTATCTCAAAATATCGAAAAATAGGAGAATCTAGATCATACGCATATAGATTTATTCTTTTCTAAATTGCATGGATTGTTAAGAAATTATAATTTGTATACACTTTAGCGCTAATTAATGATATTTATATGAGACATTGATCAGTTAGAAAAAAATGGGTTTTTCAATTAGTATTGTCTTCCTTGTCAATTAATGAATATTTAAGGTGACAAGTCACAAGATGATAAAAAGAAAAAAAAAATTTCGCTTTAACTTTATGGTAAGATTTTTATTTAATTTAATTGAGATATTAATCATGGATGGTGGTTATTATTTGTAAGTAGAGTTTTACACCTAAATGTTTCATTCCGAATCGATCCATGAAACTGGACAACAACAACACAAGATTTAACAAGATTCGGCAAAGCCTACGTCCTCGGACAAGAATAATTAGAGTTTTTCACTATGAAGAAAGATGATACAAAGTACTTTCACATCCAAATTAGGTTTTTTACAAATTAATAAACTTCTTGTTTTTCCAACCCAATAAAATAAAATCAATTTCCAAACCCATAGCCCAACACTAATTTTATTTTATTTTATTTGGATCACACCGTAAGTTTATCAATCCAGATATAATTTGGATCGACAACGAAATTCAAGACAATAAACTAACAATTATTATTATTATTATTATTATTATTATTAAATTATTTGTTATATTTATTTATTTTTGGTGGGATTAACACTTATGTTTATTTACTTCATCATAGTATATATGATTTATCTATTGATAAAAAAAAGTATATATGATTTATCTATGCCTTCAACATGTCTATAATATTGCCTCTTTTTTTAATTTAAGGTTCAAAAATAGCCTAAAAAGGCTCCAAATATAGTTTTTTTTCAACTTGCAGAAACAATTATTTCGACTAAAAAATCGTCATTTAATCCTTGTATTTGTGACATACCACCATTTAAATTTATTTTTAGTGGTTTTATCTAAAAAACAAGACGTGAATTTTTTAGTAGTTTTATCTAAAAAATAAGAGATGCAATATATTTATTGTGCATACACGTTAATTGTTCTTAAGTCAAAATTACTGAAATTTGAGTATAAATGATGGTACCACAAATACAAAAATTAGACGGTGATTTAGAAATTGAATTAATTTATTAAGTAAATAGTAAAAAATAATACAACTCAAATATAAAAATATATTTATCACTTTTATATATTTCTGTGCATGTCCCTCTCTCTATATATAGGATCAGCTCATTTTGAAAATGCATGAAATACAAATGTACCCATATTATTGAGTATAATCTTAGCTAAGAAACTTGTATCATCCTATACAAATTAAATATTGGAGCTCTATATTATTGGAAGAAATTAGAAAATCGTGTTTAATTCCAACTGCCTATTTCAAAACGTATGAGGGTTGTGTGAAACATGCCATCTTGCAAAAATTACCCCGTAAAATAAACTTATGAGGCATGACCCATTATGTTGTATCATGTAAATGTTTATCAAAATGCTCTTACATGATAAATTTTAAAAAAAAAATGTAAACAAAAATGGTTAATGTTGATGTGGAATGCGTATTTGGACACGATATGCCACATTGATGTGCAACCAAGTGTACATAAAGGGGAGCTTCAGCAGTTGACTGTGCATTTGAGGCCCTTATCATCCCCATTGGTGAAACTCTATGATGCATGAATACGGACACGGCGACACGGACACGACGCGACACGGATACGACACGATACGGATACGGCGATACGAATTTTTTTTTGAATTTTCCACGTGAGGAGTGTCGGAGCAAAATGATATTTTTAGAAATGTCGGTGCATTAGAGGTGAAACTTAAGGAAAATAAATCTAGTAAATCGTAAATACATGTAGGGCTAGTTTGAAATAATTTTTTATTATTTTGAAATATTTTTATTTTATTTTTTTATAAAATTATATAATATAATATGATATAAATATAATATTAAAACATTTTAATACTATATTTTGTGAAAATTATACAACATATTTTGAGAGGTACTATTGAAAACTTATCTCACGGGTCAATTTCTAATTTTGCTATTTTTATTTTGGTATATTGTATTTTTGGTGTAATTTTTTGGTGTATTACAACTTTGGGGTTTTCTGGTTTTGAGAAGAGCGAAATCACTGTATAAATAGTGATTCTGCTTTTAACAAAAGCGAAATTACTGTAGCATTTTTTTTATAAGTCAGAAGCGGAATGTACGATTTTCACTATTTGCTACAGTGATTTAGCTTTTGGTAAAAACGGAACCACTATTTACACAGTAATTCCGCTTTTCTCAAATTAGAAAACTCCAAAGTTGCAATATACCAAAAAAATACACCAAAAATATAATACACTAAAAAAAATTACCAAAATTAGAAAAAAAACCTATCTCACGTTATCCGTATAAGTTTATTATTTCTTAATTTTCTAAAAATAAATGACGACGAATAAAAAGTTTCCCTCCCGGTTGGTCAAAGTGAAAAAGGAGCGCGTGGAAAGCGGAGGAGCGTGAGAGCGCAGTGGTGGTGCGACAAACAGTACGGCGGAGGAAATCGAGGGATATATATACAGGCGGTGGTGCTTCTCTCTCTATAATATATATATATACACAATTACACAGACATCTAGATATCATACAATAGCGGTGGGCTCGAGATTTGCCTCGTCATTCGAGAATGGAAGATGATAAACTACACAGATTTTTTTTAATTTTGGTACTTTTTTTTATAGTATATTTTTGATTTATTTTTTTAATATATTACAACTTTGCAGCGAATAGTGATTTTGCTTTTGAAAAAAGTAGAATTACTGTAGTAAATAGTGAATACCGTATATTTTGCTGCTGATTTATCAAAAAAAATTATGATCGCAATATACGATATTCACTATTTGCTATAGTGATTTAACTTTTTCCAAAAACAGAATTAATCTTTGCTACAGTGATTTCGCTTTTCTCAAAATTAAAAAATCACAAAATTATAATATATCAAAAAAATATACTAAAAATACAATATACCAAAAAAAAATTACTAAAATTAAAAATTCACCAACTGCACAACAATAGATCTCCGCTGTAACCCACTTTCACACACACACTAGTTTTCAACGCTGCCATCGCTTTCCCATTGGACCGAGTGAAATTCATTGAATTACTTATAATATAACTAATAACAAAGAGTATTTATCAAAGTTAAAAAATGATTATTGAAAATAGGATTAATGTTTGAAAAATCTCTTTGAATAGAAAAAATTATGTTTCACTCTCCAAAAATAATAAATATTGTATAAAAATTTAAGAATATGATCCCAAATATATTATTTTGAGATCTAAATACATCATTTTTTTAATTTAGATACGTGATTCTTGAATTTTTATACAACATTCACTATTTTTAGGAAGTGAAGCGAAATTTTACTTTTCATTTGAGGATCCCTTAAAAGTAATTCACTAGTCAACCGTAATGATTAGTCGTATTTTGAAATAATTAGGAATCAAATTGAATTCGAATTTTATTATTATTACTTTTGTAAAGTTAAATATAATCAAATTTGAGTTCGAACAACTCTATTTTTTTTATCGAAGTTTGATTCGCTTAATAGTTGAGTTTAGCTCGACTCAAATTCTAACCCAAATATTATTAAAATATATATATATATTAGGCCAACTCGCAAATCATTTCGTGAGCCACGGACAAAAAAATAAAAAGAATTTATTTATGTTCGAACCTCGACTCGATTCGATTCTGTCTCAAACTTTAATTAATTGGGTTAAAACAACTCATAAACTGACTCGATTTGTAAATATTTTTAAATGTATTATTGAGTAATGAGGATTTCAAAAGAGTATTTATGATATTTAATTAAAGACAAATATATCAATTCGGGTCTATCACAATAATCCTAATTACAATTATACTAATATAAATTTTGTTTTACTAACACCAGCTTCAAGTTCTTGCTACAACACGTTCCCTACTAAGGAAAAATGATGAGTTTTGTCACCAATTATTGCTTTGGCAGCTTAAGATCTGTCTTTGCCTTAGATATAGGTCAATAATTTATTACCAACTTCCATAACTCCCCTATATGTGAAAATTCCATAGCACGAACCTATGCATTAAAAAAATTAACAAGTGGGATAATTTAATTCTATTAATCGACGTTATCGAGCTACTTGTTTTTATTAATAATTCATTAATTAAGCCAACTCTTGTAAAAAAGAGTTCTTGCCGCAACATAAATTATCATTAAATAAAACATTGACAAAAGAAAAGAAGAAAAAATAGGTCAACATTTCTACCCAATTACTAAATCTTTCCTTAAATAATGTTATAGATTAATTTTTCTGAGGCAATGTTAGATTTATCAGAATTTATCTATTCGCATCCTTGAATATATAATTTTTCTATTATATTTTTTGGTTCCACACAACTTAAATTTATGATGAAATATTATAAATGGAGTTGAGAGATATTACTAACGTTGATTGTAGATTTTAAAACCCCTTAATCATATATGTATATATTTGGAAAAAACTATTATTAGTTTTCAAATTATTTCTATAAATTTGAAATTGGTGATACATCTAGTTAAAATTATAAAATATTTATTACTAAACCATCCGTTTGTCTCTCTCGAATTATACATTAATGCTTTTATTTCTTTAAGAGAATGTTTATTTTATTAGTTTGTTATCTAATTGAATTTAATATAATCATATTAAAATTTGTTAAATATCTAATTAATTTGTTTACCATAATAAACTACACTACCTAATTAAAATTTTCTTTTTGAAATTGTTAAATAGCATAATTTATTTTTATTTTTTTTCTTAATTTGCCAATAGTATAGGATTTTACAATATCCTAATAAATATAGAAATTAATATGCTAAATAATTAATTCCCCGTAAACTTAACTCTAAAAGTAATATTTGGAATATGAAAATATACATATACATATATATGTGATGCAAGTGAGTGTCACGTGGGGCGACCGCGCGTGAGGTTAATGAGAGGATAGGTCTTAAAAAGGTCCAACCGTCCAAGGAGGGAGATAGCGTGTGAGAGAGTATTGCGGGATAGATAAGTCATTTCCCTTGTCTTCTCACTGACCGCCGTTTTCTTTTTCCGAAAAACAGAATGTAAAATATTTTTACTTTTTATTTTCATTTAAAATTACAAAATATGAGAAAAAAATTGATAGTATCATATTAATTAAAAAAATTATAAAAATATAAAAAAACTAATATAATGAGAGAGAAAAGATAAATTGACCGTTAATATCTTATTAGAATGATGAAATAAATAAGTCCACGTGCATAAAAGAAGAAAAAGAAAATAGTTTAGATGTAGATAAAAGAGTTTGAGTCGAATACACCAAAATGATTTCTATCTACTCCCGACGCTTAGTATAATAGTATAAATTTAAAAAAATAGATGCTTTGAAAGAACTGAAAGATATATAGAAAGCAGTACGGGAAACAATAGGCCATCTGAAAAAAAAAAACAAAAAAAAACAATAGGGCATTATCATGGCTATAATCTCCAGTTAATTAATTCTGATGGAGTAGGATTAAATGTATATAAAATTACGAGGCCATAACTAGGACATGAAATTAAGGTTGTCTGTAGAAAATACTAATAATCATCCAATTATGACTCTAATCAATACCTCGTTTAGTAACCATCAGTTCTTGAATTTCCTATGTTCTTTTTACGTTTTTGCATCTTCAACTTAAACAAATTCAAATTAATTACGATTTATCCGAACCCAATAAGCATATAAACAAGGAGATTACACTCATTATATAAAATAGTGATTCTTGTTCAACTTTATAAGATATTTTTTTATCATCCTTTGTCAAGATATATGATGAGCTAATGTAAGTGTAAACTCAAAACAAGATATTAGGACATAGAAGTAATAAACTTCATGGTATAACATCTATTTATAAATGTTTCTCAACCAGAACATTACAAAATTATTCATATTTATGAAAGTCTGCCTTCGACCTAATTCATTTAAAAAACCAATAGATGAAATGAAGGTCGATAAATATTTTTTTGTTAACAGATAATTTGTCTTATATTAAATGCGGAGCCAGCTTGCAATCGGTTGAACAAAAATAAGTTAACTCGAACTTATCTCGCGAGTGCCATGAGCCAAGCCATGGCTCGTCTCTTTGGTTTTGAACCCAAATCCGCCTTTCCCAACCAAAGTTCAGATGGGGAAGTAATGGAAATAATTCAGGTGAAAAAAAAAAAATTACTTCAAAAAAAAATATTGGATTCTGAATGTATTGTTGTAATAATGGATTGATGATTTTCTCTTGTAATCCCGGATATTACGGTCTGTGTAATAGTCAAACGTTGGCAGATTGCAGGGTGGGGGACTATGAG
This sequence comes from Lippia alba, assembly GCA_037834125.1. NCBI lineage: Eukaryota > Viridiplantae > Streptophyta > Magnoliopsida > Lamiales > Verbenaceae > Lippia > Lippia alba. The sequence continues at coordinate 3,495 of JBBMKE010402054.1, read as the reverse complement.
ATTTAACGTGTGACAGTGACTTTCTTGTCATTAATTAATAATATATAATTTAACTTATATATTCTGCAAATTTGAATTGTTCATCTACAACTATTTCTGGATTATATTCCAAACGTTTGGTACGATATTCAATTTAATATCAGTTAGTACAGTTCGGATCCATTTTGTGTATTAAGTGATATGAAAAATAGTTAATATCGTGTTTGGTATAAATTAATCTGGTTAAAAAACTCAATATCACTTAGTAACTCCTAAATCTAGTTACTAGATATTGTCTTTATGACATGAATAGTGGCGGGCCTTTACGGGCCGGAGATTGAATCTTCAAAACTTAATATAGATAATAAAGCATACCAAACAATATATTAACTTATACACCTAATATCTATTCAATCTAGTAACCAAAAAAAGGGGTACCAAACGCTTTCCAAAAGTATAATTTTGATTTATGTTTTTCCAATAATCTTGGCCAATAGTTTATATATATATAGCCTATAGGCCTTGTTTGTTTTATAAGATAATTAAAATTTCGCATCAGTTGTCCCTTTAAAAGTTAATTGTTAGGGAAAGAATATTTATGTGGTTTTTTTTTCCCTTTAAATTTCATAATGAGACCCCCATGTATTAATAGTATAGATATCCATTATTATCCCTTATCAAGTTGGACGTTAATTGGAGTATTGGACTACATGGGCTTTGTACAAACCCGTGAGATATGCCATAAAAATTAAAACCCATGGAAATTTTGAGTATAGACTTGATTCGACCTAATGGATTATAATGTTTTATATCTATTATTTGATTTATTATTCTTTCTAATTGTTTCATAAAATATACAATAAGTATAAAATACTTACCTTCTCATTACATCGATTTGACTGAATTAGATTTGAACATGAATTATCCCGATATAATAGGTGTTAAGGTTTTCTCATGTTAGGTAATGTTAGAACCAAAGAAATAAAGTGATACAAATACCGTCAAGTGGTGTAATTTGATAGTTTGATATTATGTTAATTTAATTATATGTGTTTTAAGAATTTAACTATTATTAATAGAATTTTTTTTCTATCTTAGTAGTTTGAGTTCATTCAAGTTCATAATGAGATAAAATCAATCAAAAGAAGTCATACAAAGATATTTAAATAATTTAGTGACAAGCATCTACACTAGTAAATCAAAAAACTTTAATTTATTATGTTTTAAAAATAAACAAACAATTTCTTAATATTTAAAATTATTTTCAGCACAACTCTCTAACGAGAATGTGACCGAAAAAAGTTATTGTGATCGATTTTGAAGATTGTTATTTTAAGTATATAAGATAAAAAAAATACTTTTATTAATTGCATATCGGACACATATTGAGTTTTTCTAACCACATTCTTATAGAAAAAATTATTAAAAATTAACTTAATTAAAATAAAGTAAGAACATTATGAACTAATACATTACTTTTCAATTTTAAGAACTAAAATAACACAAACTAAACAAAGTATGATATTTGCTCAAATAATAGATATAAATTAAAATTCAAAGACATTATGACTTATAGTGGCGCTGTCTTTGCAATTCGTTATAATTTTTTTTTTATCAATATACACATAAGTCAATAATTAAACACCGTTGAGTAAATTATATATTAATTAATAAAAAAACATTAATGAAAAATAGTAGAATTAATTCATGAAACAATAGAATATCTCATAACAAAATAAACTTAATTAACGCGAATTAAGTACTGTAATGTAACAGTAGTTGTAATACAAATAACCTTGAAAATTTTTAATCCTGCTCAGATTAAATCTAACCAATTTATACGGGTTAGAATTAGTTCACATTTTTTGATAGCTTTCTAATCAAGTTGGATTGTTGTTGGACTAATTTGTGTTTACATACTCATCCCTTATGTTTACTTTATTATCTCATTTTATTTACTTTGTTACATTCAACTAATGAAAGATAAAAGTATAAAAGACCAATTTATACGGGTTAGAATTAGTTTACATTTTTTGATAGCTTTCTAATCGAGTTGGATTGTTGTTGGACTAATTTTTGTTTACATACTCATCCCTTGTGTTTACTTTATTATCTCATTTTATTTACTTTGTTACATTTAACTAATGAAAGATAAAAGTATAAAAGACTCAGAAATGAGTTATTTAAAAACAATAAATTTTATCGTTGTTAAATAGCATATGCAATTTCATTAAAATATCGGACTTCCCAATTAACCATAGCCTTGTATTGGATATCGATCGGTTAGGTGAGAATGAAATAAATATTGGAAATCGATAGGTTTCTCATTTAACCCATTGATTTCCTTTATTGTAAATCAAATTTTAATGTATTTCACTTGTTATTTAATTAATAATATATTTTTTGAAATTTATACCTAAGCCTAAAACATTCTCCTTCAAATCCCCTTAATTCGATCGAATAAGGCCTTTATTAAAATTATCGGATAACCTGACCTCATGTGAACTGGAGATTGACTTGCTGCCTCTCCAAATTATATGAATACATAATTAACTAAGGACTAATGCCACTGTACAATTTAGTGTTTTGGTGCTATATATATTAACCTAGCTAATCAAAAGTTTTAAATTTGGGTATTTGGAAACACAAGTATCATTATTAGAAAATCGTTACACCTTAAGTGATTCGTTCTGACCGGATCCATGAAATAAATTATAGAAGGAAAAAAAAACCTAAGTACTAGTTCACATTATTAGATTATAAACAATGGAGTAGATAATTTACATACTAGCACTACTTTGTATCATCAGATTATCGTAAATTAATAAGGTTTTATCCATTTTTATATTTTCATAACCCAATCACATCAAATCAGAAGAACCAAAAAAAGTAAACTAATCCTAAACCTTTTATATATTCCTTCTCTTTAGAAAGGTAGCTTAATCATAGTTTCTTTAGCCTTTAATCACAGCATTTTATAATGCAAAAAAATTCAGCAAAAAGAAAAGAAGAAATAAAAAGAAAAGCAAAAGACTCAGGCAAATGTGACCATATCTTAAAATTATTTTGGACAATTGGGCATGTGACTTAGGGCTTCAAGAAATGTCACAAAACCTACCAAAATTCCCCACTCTCTCACTCTCACACACACATTATCATCATCATCATTATAATATATATTCATACATGTATATATATATATTTTTTTGGTTCTATAATTTATTTTCATGGGTCCAGTCGGGACGGAATATATATCTATATATATTGGTTTGATCTATAACCCATTTTCATGGATCGAGCCGAGACGGACCACTTTGGTTGTAAAATTCTTTCTACCAATGATAATTATGTTCCCAAAAATTCGAATTCAAGAGTTCTAGTTAAGTTAGCATAGCACATTATCGCTAAGCGTCATCACTCAGTTGTCATATATATATATATATATATATGTATATAGCGGTAGGGTTGCGGGTAGAAGGATTTGCATTATTAGCCCCAGCACTCGAACCGAAAGTA
>JBBMKE010402047.1:0-12384 GCA_037834125.1 Lippia alba | reverse complement strand
CCAAACCCATTTCGATTATGGATTCAAAACACTATACAAAAAATGATGTAAAGAAAAGGGGGAAACTTTTTAACTGAAAGCAAAAGATTGCTGATAATGATGAAATAGCTGAGAAATGTAAGAACAGACAGTCCAAACTCCAAACGAATGGGATGTCTCTTACAATTGCGAGAACTTTAACAATGAATTGAAAATGATTCCGGAAACAGCAAAGATGTTGTCTTTTCTTCCTGTTTTCGGTTTGTGATTTGTGTGGTTTTGAGAGATTTTTGAAGGATTTCAGAAATGGAATGAAAATTGAGCTTTCTTGTTTTTGGGTGATTACAAACATATAAATGTCTGCGTGTATATATAGGAGGCAGGACAGTATGAAAAGGTGGGGGGGTAGGGGGAGTGGGGCTGTGGGGGTGGGGGAAAATTCTTGCATGCGTGTGTGGATCCCGGTGCATACCCATTAATTTTTTAATGAAAAAAATTATATTTTTTAATTTTTGAATTTTTTTATTATTTATATATATTTTTTTGAAATAAAAAATTTATGGTTGCATGCATCGGGATCCACACCCGATGCATGAAAAAATTTCCCAAGGGTGGGGAAGAGAAGCACGTGGCATGGACTTTTGGAGGATGAGGTACTATACTATTGTTGTTTTGCACGGAAATTTCTTTTTTCTTTAACAATTTCCCCTCACATAAATAAATTCTTGTTTTTTCATTTGCACAATTTTTTTATTTTTCTTAAGGTTTTTCATCATTTATCTAGTTTCATTATTTTTTACTAGCTTCAAGAATCATTGTAATGAAAGGAAAAATCTAATCTTGATCTGACTCATCCGAATTCATCTTATTATAATGTCAGTTGTATTGCACTTGCGATTTGACGAATTTATGAATCTTTCTAAATTTTTCATCAATCATACAATACTTATTCCTCCATTGTATTGATTTAGTTGAATGAGATTTTGGATAAAATTACCCATAATCAGTTGGGAAAAATGCATTCGAATTAGCCGGAGGGCAACATAAAGTTCATTTTTATCCATGACAATTGCATCCGGAAAATTCTAAATACAAAATTTTAGTTAAGTTAGTATAATGCAGAATTTTTATTTCTTATTAAAAAATATAATGCATAAAAAAGTATGATGGAATTAATTTAAAATGTTAGTTTTTATTAAAAAATGATAATCCAAAAAGATAAAAGGGTGTTAAAACAAAATTTCAAGTCAAAATCAAGAAATACTTGTAATTTTCAAAATTGAATTCAAAGCCTAGTGAATTAAATTGACCTCCCAAGAGTAAACGCCATTGATGATGCAATCACTTCCTTTACTTGGTATACGTATGTATATCTTTCACCCAATTAACTTATCTTGCAAGCCTCATTTAATTTAAGTTTGGGCACCAATTATATTGACTTGGTAAGTTGGTGATGCATTTGCTTATGTTAGGTCTAAATATATATTAATTAGGATAATTAAAGTAGTGTAAAGTTCCTTGTATTTTTCTTATTTATAAATATGCCCCACAAGTTGACCATATTCCCAAATTGAAAATTGCTTAATGAGGTGTAACAACAAGAAGACCCTATCCAAATTGTGAGATACACTTAATTTTAAATAAGTTTTTCTAGCCCATAAGTTCAAGACATTATTTTCCAATCCTAAGAATTTTTTCCATTATTATTATTATTATTTTTGCTATTGGTCATCTTATTTTAGTCTGAATTTTTTGTATGATGCATTTTCAGGGTGGTATTTAAAATATACTTTTAAGTTTTTTAAAATTAATGGCAGAGTTAAAAAATAATAAAAATCTTCATAAATGAATGTGATAATTTTTTTATGCCAATTAAATATTAAATATATGAATAAAAATTATTAAGGGCAGCTTTGCAAGGAAAATGGACCAGATTTAATATTTAATAAAGATATTTTTAAGGGGGAAAAAAGATGGATCAGGTGGTATTTAAAATATAAATTTATTTTAAGAGGTTTTCACTTAAAAAAAAATAAAAATCATATAAATAAAATACATTGTGGATTGTCTTAATAAGTACTCAAATAATTACCTATTGAATTAAATATTTGCAACATTGTACGTACTTTTAGTACTAATTGATGGACCCAAAACATGCTCGCTTTCCATACGTGGCAGATTCTCGAGAAGTTTCCTCTGAGCTATACATACTTGTGAGGATACGCTCGAAGGAGTTGAGCTCGGACTCCGATCGAATGCGGGACCTGGAAACTACCATTTATCGAGGGCCGACCCTTGACATAAGCCATCCCTCGAGTAGTCTACGCTCAGGATTCCTCCCACCAATATCCTTCCCGAAGGACCTACCCCGAGCGCTCTCACGCTCGAGCCGGTACGAGCCACCACATGCTCGAGCAGAACCTCCTCGCTCCCAGCATACGGTCGCCTACCTACCCCTGACACAGCAGCTGGAAATAACGGCCCAAAAGGTGACAGTGACCCCTGCACGTCCTTTTCCCTCTCTCATATCCTAACACGTGTCTAGGGCAACGTCCTTTTTCGGGACCACAGAGGTATTTTCACAATAATACCCTTATCCTAAGCTATAAATAGGAATCCGTCAGTACACCTTCCTCAAGCAATCTCTGACACCAAAAAAACCCATTTTCTTCGCAAAGAAGACACTGAACTGGAAACCACCATTGCTGCACATTCAAGCTTTTCACAGCTTCACTTTCCTCACTAAGGTGTTACCCTAGCTGGTAGAATCCATGCTCTTGGGGGAACCCAGTTCCTGAGGCTCCCTTGGCCTGTGATGGTCTTCCCTTCACACAAACACAAATAGAGAATGTACCGGTGTTAATCCCACCATTTCCATTTCCGACACCATCAGTACTGATTGAAAATGTTTTTTTATATTTTTAATCCGACTTCAATGTTGACTCCAACTTATTGTAAAATATTAAATATATTATATATACATATATATATTATTAACACAGTCATATATTTTCCTTTTTTTTTTTCCAGAAGAGACCTACAGCGTAGGCATCTCTTTTAAAAGAACTTCCAACTCACAGGGAAACTTATCCCAGACCTCCATGGCTCCATGTCTGTATACACCTATTTTTTAATTAAAAAAATATTTTTAATTTTGTTTATGTTTCATTTATTTTTTGTTTTAAAATAAAAATTGGGGCTTGTATCCACACTATGTGCATACAAGAATTTTTTCTTATAAATAAACTTAGACTTGAAGTAGATATCATGAACTCAAGATTTAGTCTCACTCATATAATCAAAGATTAATTACATTTTTGCTAGAGTATAAGAAATTATAGCTCACGACCTTTTTAGTTAAATAATTACTGTTATACTCATGATCAAGTTTTGGAACATTGTAGTCTGAGATGTCATAGCGGGTGTGTTAAATTTCTTGAATCATGGTCGGTTTAATAAAAAGTTGAATTTTACTCATGTGGTACTTCTTCCTTAGTGCAAAACCCCTGAACTAATAATCCAATTCTGACCCATAATTAGTTTTTGCAATGTGGTCTATAAGGTTGCATCCAAAGCTCTTGCTAATAGAATGAAATCCCTCCTTGATTCAATCGTCTCTAGTAACAAGTCAGCGTTTGTGTCTAACTGTCTAATCAGTGATAATATCCTTGTTGCGTTTGAGGTTAATCATTTTATCAGGTGTAAGAGAACAGGGAAAGAGGGCTTCTTTAATTTGAAGTTGGACATGAGCAAAGCTTACGACCGGATTGAATGGTGGTTTCTCGAGTGAGTTTTGATCAGGTTATGTTTCCCTTCCCTTTTGTTGAACGTATAATGACTTGTGTCTCTACCGTGTCCTTCTCCTTTCTCCTTAATGGTTGTGATTTCGGTTATTTGATCCCGGAGAGGGGTATCCGTCAAGGTGACCCCCTCTCCCCTTATCTGTTTCTCCTTTATTGCACCTACACTTCTAAAAATATTATTTTGTTGTGTTGTGTCGTGTCGGACACTCGTGTCGAATATCGTGTCCGACACTTCTCATGTAGAAAATTCATTAAAAAATTCATGTCGCCGTATCCGTATCGTGTTCGTATCGCCGTGTTCGTATCCGTACAACATAGGATGATGCACATATGATGAGATGCATATGTAGTTAAGGGCCACTTGAGAGTAATTCGTGTAATATGAATTATATATAGTGTTGGGGTTGGCATATGAGGCACCCATTTCTCTCAACTTACACAATTTTTTATTTCTTAGCACAGGCTCCATCACAAGGAACTTAAAAAGTGCAATTTTTGAAGAGAATAAAGGAAAATACAGATTTGTAAGGAAGATGAAAATCGTTTGTTTTTAAGAGAAGCGATATTGGAGAATATAATAATTAAAGATATTGTTAACTAGAGTAGCAGTAGGATTAGAAAATTAGTTGAGCATAATAATTATTTTAATTAAAAATTGATTTTTCATGTAGTGCGTTTTTAATACGGGATTGGTCAAGTTAGAGTTGGGCTAGAATTTTCTTATTTATTTTTGTTAATCTTGATTATCTCGTACAAAATTATAATTCCGTTATCACCAACCCACGTAATTTGATTAAAATAAAAATTAAAAAATGTTACTCATGCGATATTGGTTTTTAGGGTTAATTTTTATAAGGTTTATTAGCTAAACTTAAATTAGACTTGTATATAAGTATTTAAAAAATAATCTTATGTTTGATACTTACCGTTTGTGTAAAAAACTTTAATAAATTATAGTTAATATGTTAAATTATATTTACTTTTAATTAATTATAATTTCACTCAGTTATAATCTTACCTAATATTATCCACTCTCCTTAATTCATGATAGTAGTTATTCAATGTTAATAGTAGAATTTGCACCTAATTCAAACCCAAATAAATTAATATTATTTAACTAATATAAAATTAAGTGAAACTATTATTAAATTAAATATAGAAAGAACTAATCCACTGTAGCTAAAACTTCATTGTTTTTAAAAAAGACATAATACATTTTCGTTTAAAGAGGATATTATTCGTATCCATTCACATAGGATATTTTTGTATCCAATTATAGGCAGCCGAAATATAAACTGATAGGGATACGATAATCATCACATGCAATTCGTTTAACATCCAATCCGTTTATACATCCGTTAGATTTATCTGTTATCCGTAATCAGTATTCGCTAACAAATATATCGGTATATTTTTTATACTTTGATGGAACATATATCAATTTATGCATTATATAGTATTTGATAATTATAAAAAATAATAATAACAATAAACATATATCATATTATTTGAAAAAATAAATTTCTTTAATGACAGTGAGCATATATTATACATTATATATTATATGTATGAGTTAATGTTGGTATAGATTTAGTAGATTTATAGTTAGTTATATTAATATTTAATTATATTATGAAGTTTTAATCTATTATTTTTATTGAAAATTGTATGTAAAATACGTAAATAGATTTAAATTTGGATACCAAATAATTCACTAATCGGATATTCTCACGAATACTGATAATTCGATATTCGAATGATATCCATCGAATTCGGATATTAATAGCATTTTCATTATCCATCGGATAACATATATGCATTCGGATAGCAAATATATTAAACGGATCAAATTCGAATACCATATATTCGTTTCGTTTATTGCACATTTACATCCCTAATGTTAACGTTATGTCCACAAATGAGATCTGTACAAGTTTCTTTGTTTTCTTGTTCCAATTATCACAAAAAAAATTTAGCCAATTTCTTATTTAAATGCCAACATGGGGCTTCTTTTCCCCTATACTTTTCTTGGGCCTTGACTGGAGAAATTTCTAATGGAAACTTCAAATTAAATAAATAAATAAACAAACAAATATAGTTGAATTAACGTAATACCAACATTAGTATTAACACTATGATTTTTCTAGTCATGATTATCCTTTATACAAACCATACACTTTTCTTCTTTTTTTTTTTTTCGAAATCCTTAAATACACTTTTAAGTTTTTATGTTTCAGCAAACAAGTTTTCAAAGGTTAGTTGAAGATAATTTCAGATTTCTGCTGTGACCCCCAACCAACGGTAACCATGTCTAATCCCCTGCGGTGCACCACTGTGAGACTGGATTGTCACTTAATATCCAATCACATGACGCCACGTTTCATCGCTATCACTAAACTGACGGCGCTTAATTCAGTCAACATGTTAAAGACCAATCTCGTCCATTGAATTCATTACGCCCCATTAAATCGACGGCCCTCGCTACTGCAAAATCTTCGATAACATTTCTCCTAGATTATGAAATTCAAATGAGATCCAACACGAATATTCGTTTGGCTTGAGTGTGATTCCAGGCCGAGGTATCTGGGCAGCAACGATTTCTTAATGTTGATTTAAACAAGGTTTTTTGCGGATTAATGAGTTGAGAATTTTGAGATAGGATTGGGTTGCATTGAAGAGAAGCGAAGGGGGAATAGGGATCAGCATCAATGGCTTCAGCTCGTGAGTCTTGCAGAATTCAGTAATTCTTGATGTGTTTTTGTTCTTTGTTGTTGTGATCTTACATAAAAATGTCTGCAAATTATCTAAATGGCTAAAAAGGGTGCTACAATGTGTTTCTTTTGGTGTGTTTTGGTTCTTTTTCTTTTCTTCTTCTACTTTTTTTTTTTTTTAAACTTAGGGAAGCATTTCTGTGTGATGATTTATGTTTTTGTGAGTTTTGCAGGAGGTTTTGGGATCTGGGATTTGTGGGTTTTTATTGAATTCGTTGTATCTTTGATGGTTCTTTCTGAGTCGGGAAGTCAATCAGGGGAGATGATAGATATTAGGTAGAAAATCAATAACCTGAGTGATCAGGTTGTGGATGAAAGTTCAACAGATTATGTAATCTTGGTAACCAAAGAAAAACATGTTTGTTGGGTGCATAAGATTGTCGGGAATTATGTGATCATAAGTGGCTTCGTAGCCATTTCTTTGGTATATGGCCACAATCTGTTTCTACCATCTTATTCATAAGTGATTTGATTCTTTGATTAGTGAAATGTTATTCATAAGTGATTTGATTCTTTGATTCGTGAAATATAGTTCATAAGTTTGCAGCATTATAAGGTTTGTGTATCTTCTTTCATGCATGACATGGTAAAAGGAAAATTTTAGGGACTTCATATCCAATTACAGTGCTTAATTGTGGTACTTCTGTGTCTTGTTATAGGTATTGTTCCTTTAGTATTTCTCCTACTCATTGTTGAGTGCTCTGCACGAGCTCTTTACCCACTTCCCGGCAGGAGGAATGATAGAAACAGGCAGCCTCTCCAGACATTCCGGCCGTACAACATCGCACATCGGGGTTCTAACGGAGAAATTCCTGAAGAAACCTCTGCTGCGTATATGGTATGATATTTAATGCCGTAGACTAATTTCTGAGCTGTTCTTGTGCTAATAGTTTTGTTTTTACAGTGTACCTTCATTATTTGTATATAATTGAGATTTGGATTTGCAGAGAGCTATTGAAGAAGGTACTGATTTCATAGAAGGGGATGTTTTAGCCTCGAAAGATGGGGTTCTCATATGCTTCCATGATGTAACCCTTGATGCTACTACGGACATAGCCAGCCACCCAGAATTTGCTGACCGAAAGAGGACCTATGAGGTTGAAGGAGTCAACAGGACTGGCTTTTTCCCAGGTATACTTATTTCTCCTTTAAATTCATAGCTTTAATTTTATTGATGGAGATGGTTGATGTTTATTGTTTTGGCATACAGTTGATTTCACTCTAAAAGAGTTGAAGTCGTTGAGGGTGAAACAGAGATACGATTTCCGGGATCAGCAGTATAATGGTCAGTATTTGTTCTAATTATGTTGGCATTATCCCTTCTATCTAGTTGTAAATGGAATTATGGAACTCTCTCCCAGAGCTGCAAAAATAACCACTCTATTAGAAAGTCGAATTAGCAATTTTGCACTGAATTTTCAAGTGGATGAGATATATCGAGTGGTCTCAGTTGGAGATGGGTATTTTTATGATGATAAACTTGCCTAACTAGCCAACAAGTTCTGGAATATTTTCTGTGTTGGGAGCTTCTGCTAGTGTGATATACCTTTACTTTTTTACCTATTTTCTAGGCCGTTAGAAACTAAACTTGATGATTTATTATTTTCTTGTCATCTATTTCCGGGCAAGATAAACCAGAATGGTATAGTTTAGAGAAAAATGACTTTTTCTGTTGAATAAACCTTTAATGCCATGCAGGAAGGTTTCCTATTATCACATTTGAGGAATTTATTTCAATAGCTCTCGATGCCCCCCGAGTTGTTGGAATATATCCTGAGATAAAGAATCCCGTATTCATTAACCAACGCGTGAGTGTTCTTTTGTATTTTCTCTTGGAATAGACTTCAAACCAGAGAGCACTTGAATGAGATTTTTGTTTATCAAAAGAGAATAGATTCAATCTTTCACACATTTTCTTCAGGTAAAATGGCCAGATGGTAAGAGAGTCGAGGATAAATTTGTTGAGACACTGAAAAAGCATGGATATAAAGGTTCTTATTTGTCGAAGGAATGGCTGAAACAACCTGCTTTCATTCAGTCATTTGCTCCAACATCTCTTATCTACATTTCGAACCTCACTGACCTCCCCAAGATTTTTCTGATTGATGATGTCACAATCCGAACACAAGACACAAATCAGGTTTCCGATTGTCCCTTTATCTTTCTTCTTTTTGTGAATCGTTGTTGGTTTGAATGAGAGGGTATTTTGGAAAACAAAGTTTTCAATTTTAGTTATATTTTCCAGCTTTACCCTTGAATAAGACGAAGATTCTCATCTTATACTAACGATGCAACATATTTATCAGTCGTATTGGGATATCACTTCGGACGAATACTTTAACTTTATCAAAGACTATGTCGTTGGAATTGGACCGTGGAAAGATACTATCGTTCCTGCTTCAAATCAATACCTGCAGACTCCGACCGATCTTGTATCCAGAGCTCATGCCTTCAACCTTCAGGTACCATAACTGTTCCACTTCCTTGGAAAGTTTCTCTTGTTTACTTTTACCATCTTTGTTCAGAATGTATAATACATAGGTATAATTTTGCTACATAACGTGAGGTTTGAATTATTTAGACAAACTTCCCCTCAAGGTTGAGAAGTTACAACAAATTTTCCTCGTCTAAGAGTTTAAATTGCATCTATATCAATTATCAATGAATGCTTGACACTTAACTATTTGAATTTGAATTCATGATTATTATAGCATGCTTTGGACAAACCTTAGTGCATACTGGGTAACTTTTTCGTAATTTCTCAAACCTCATGGCTCGGTTTTTGCTAGTCCAGTTATCCTTTAATAGACACCACTCCTGCATACTCTTTCCCCACCTAACAAGTTGTAAAAATGGTAACTCTTCACTATTAAATTTTCGGTTCAGGTGCACCCATACACGTACCGGAACGAGAATCAGTTTCTAAAATTCAATTTCAGTGAAGACCCTTATAATGAATACGATTATTGGCTGAACAAGATTGGAGTTGATGGACTCTTCACAGACTTCACTGGTAGCCTCCATCAGTATCAAGAATGGACTTCCCCTTCTAAATATGGAGAGACAGATGCATATAAATTACTAGATAGGATTGCTGCCATGATCAACAAGTTCAAGGGCACATAGTTTTCTTCTTTGGTTATTATTATTTGATCATCTTTTATGTAGATGGAAGAAATTGAACTATTTTTTTATTATTGGGGATCATGTGAGGTAAAATAATTATGCATTGGCTGTGACTAATAGTTATGTGGAATTACATGTATATGTAGTTTTAATTTAATGCACATTGGCTTTTTCTCATGTATGAGCGAGTTACATTTGAAGTTGAGTCACTTTGTATGATATTTTTGAATAATCCAAACATATTTCTTTCCGTTCTTCAGTTAATCAAATGCGAATCTCGTTCAAGAAAATCAGTGTCATACGGGGGAGTACGATTTATATATGTTGTGTGATTGATGTAAAGTTTGTGAAAAATTATTGATTAAATTGCTCACATGATTGGTTTTTTAATATTTAAAACCTTGCAAGATAATTTTATAAACTATGCAATTGATACGAATAATCAAAACTTTACTAATAGCTAATTTTGTTGTATTCTAGAATTTGTAATCTTTTGAAATATCTTTTCTAAACATGATTAACAAATAGAAATTTTCACAAATGAGTTTAATTTTTTTTATTATTATTATTTTGGTCGAAACAAATGAGTTTAATGATTTAACTTATGTAGATAGTTAAGTAACCTAAATGAGTTTAAGGAATAGACACAAGAAGGGGTTAAAAATTCTCTAGATATTATAAGGAATAGAAATAAGGGGTTAGAAAGATTTTTAAACTATTAAAGAGGCAATAAGAGATTTAATATGAAACAAAACTAAAATTATCATTGGTGTATCATTGCCTTCAAAACAGATTAATTAATAGGCTTATTTCTAAATAAATTCTTATAAATTGATGTTCATAGTTTTGAAATTTCAGGTACAAAAAATCAAATGGAAACTATTTTTTGAAATTTAATATCTAAGATAGATATAAAAGAATTTAAACTTGAAACAGTGCTACAAGAATATGCATTTGGTGTACATATCAATTACCATTTCAATTATACAAAATGAAAATATCTAAAAATGACAAAAAAATATCAAAAAAAATGTAAACATAACTACTGATAATGATCATTCAGGTAATGCTAAGCTCCATGAACAGGTCAGAACAAATATTAGGATATATTACAAGCATTGCTCAAAACACCTCATCTAGACAATCAATCCTGGTTATGAACATAAACATCTTCCTATGACAAATCTCCCTATGTAAACTACTTGGAAGATATCTTCATCTTTGAAATTTCTTCAATCAAATACTTGGATTCAGTCGCATAATCAATTGAAGCAACAGCCCTTATTGTGATCCTCTGCCTTTTCTCATTGTTGTACTCATGCGGCGTAACGCTAACCCGAAATAGATGAGGACTCCATGTTGCTTCCTTCAGCTTCATCTGGTAACTATCACCTTCCTAGAATTTTGAAGAAATGTAATTTGCTTATGTTAATGCAGAAGCAACAAGCATCAAGAATGTTTTTTTTTTCTTTTTAATATTTAATCGTATTGCTACAAACCTGAGATTTTAGGTCATTCAACTCATCAGCTGTGCATCCAATTATTTTCTCAGCTTGATCATTGAAGACTGAGAGATAGGCTTCACCACTTGCATCAGAAACCTTAACAACCATTATGTATCTGTAACACAGGCACAAAGATTCAATCTTTTTGAAATGTTCATTAATAAAATCTCATGAACAGCTCAACAAAATGTGAAATCAATAGTGCTTCCAAGTTACAAACCTCAAGCTGCATTCGTCTTCATTTTTTTGACAACCTTCACACCAGTAGCCAGAGCCAACAGCTTCAGTGACTTTCTTGTTGCACGTTTTGCAAGCCCGATACCACATTGCTTGATCAGGTTTGATGTAACTAATGTATGCTTTGATGCAGAAAAACACAGGCTGTGAACAAGAACAAGACACAGGTCAGGTGATAAATGGGCATGAATATACATAGTTTATTATTCATCACGGATTTTGGGACAACATGGTACCTTGTCCTCTCCCAATGATGGGTTGCTGGTTATATGAGCAAGAGAGACTCTGTCCGTGTACATAGATTTCGCTCCTCCTTTAGTGGAGGGGCTTAAACCAGCACCTATTGCAGCCAATGAAGTTTCTTTACCTTCAGAATCATACCTGTATATTATAACATAGAACATATTTAAGACTGGGCCAGTAAGTGGATAAGAGGAAAACCAAACAATAAAAGGGTTTTTTAATTATCATTAGGAATTTCTTACCAAGATTTCAGCTTCTTGGCTTCTGGGGTTTCTGGATTGATTACTACTACACTTTTGCTCAGTGCTGATAATGATACACCTGAATCAACAAAAGAAGGCAATATTCAGTTATTTTCAACACAATATCCACTTTCACCAATGATAAATAATATGGTACTCTCTTCATTACCCTGAAAATCACCAACTTTGACAGATTTGATAGCCACCACAGGAGATTTGTCAGCAATATCCAACAATTCCTGTCCAATATTTGTGGCAAGATCATTCCATAGAGACACCACCACAGTTTTCTTCCTGGAAAACAAATTCAATGATTTCAGATGTCAATATAATCAGACAACATTATTCAGTCACTACAATAAATAAGTGAGTTCACATACGTCTCATCAGCAATGGTTATATCACGCTTTGGGCAAGTCTCATTGTTGCTCTTCCTTCTAATGCTCATTGTGGGAGATACACTCTGTACCACACCAAT
>JBBMKE010402029.1:0-23686 GCA_037834125.1 Lippia alba | reverse complement strand
TCCTCATGAAATATGTAAATGCTTATGAAATGAATTATATGAAATAAATGTTACGAAATGAAAATAAATCAAATAATCACAATTATGATTAAATCACATAAGTCATATAATTCACATAAAACATGCAAACGAGTCTAATTCTCAAAAACTCACACGTGTGGCACGCGTACTTATACGACGAAAATACGAGGCGTCACAAGTCAATTTTTAAATCATATAATTGTTAGTGTTCATGAGTGATAACTCTTCCATTGATTATTATACTTACTATTGATTTTATAATTTTTTTTTGGCCAATACCTTGGAAATACTTTTCTTTCCATTTTATGTTCATGTGATTATGGACTAAAATAATAATAATAATAATAATAATAATAATAATAATAATAATAATAATAATAATATCTTCTGTTTTTTTAAAGTACATTATAATCGATTTTTATTATATAATGTGATCAGTATTTGATATAATTAAGTTACTTAAAGTATCATATCTAGAAAATGGTGGCCCGTACCTTGGCACGGGTTCAATACTAGAGTTACGTAAGAGTTAAAAGTTTATGTACCATAAGTATAGGTAAGGTCTCCAAAAGAAGACGATATATTTTTATATAGAACAAATTCAAATTTATGCCTGTTAAATTTGTCATCCTCTCGATCAACTCGCCTCACAGAAGTCACATATGTGAAACTTATCATGTAATCATAGTGAACAGGCCAATATGTCTCCTTTCAGGACAAATCCGAAATTTTGAAACAGATAAATTCCCCCTTCTTGTATTATTTTTCGGTACTTTGCAGCTTTTTATGAATAGAAGCATGAATATGATCGTCCTATAATATAAAATCAATATATAAATGATTAATTAAATGAAAATCTTTCTTATGGTACAATATATATAGATTAGTAGACATCTATCGGTTAAAAGTACTAAAAGAAATACTCACATGCTCATCAAACAAAATCATATCAAGGCTAAATAGTTTTTCATTTTTGAAATTCACAGCATCCTACGTCCTTATAACTCTAGCCATAATTTTTTATCCATCTCTATCTCTAGTGAAAGTTAATGAACAAAATTGTAACCTAGGCTCATAATTGATTGCAGATCCTATTGAAAATAAAATAAAATAATGTCAGTCACAGTTGAAATATAAAGTAACAGTTTTGATAATAATAATAATAATAATAATGATGTGCACTATGATAAAGAAAATGTAAAACAATTATACCTCTAGACATATTATATATATATAGGAATCCTAAGCATAAAAAATAAAAATAGTTATAAAGTTTGTTAGTAACCATACTTGAAAGACGTCTTCCAAAAGTTACACATTGTTTTTTATGCGTCTTCCAAAAATTCTACATTCATTACCTAAACATCGCAAATTATTTTTCGTCTATGCGTAATTCTGGATTCAATTTGGATATGTGTAAGTTCTTCATTCTATGTTGTTTACACAAATTTTTGTCGATCTGCAATAAATGTTTACAAAATACGAAAATAAGGGAAAACAAAGATGATATTTGATTTAAATGTAAACGTGACGACCCGATTTTCGAACAAGGTAAGTTCCGGTACGTGAGAACGAGATTTAATTCCTTATATGCTTTGAGTATGCGAATTTGGCTTGAAATTGTTGATTGTCTATGTGCCAACATGACATATATGATTAGCATGATTACATTTTAGTACAATGATTGCATGCTCGTTTTGTAGCTAATTTATTTTATAAGCATATTTTGCGTTTAATTAAACCGACGTGCTTATTTGGACATTAAAGCTTAAATTAGGGACTTAAAGGTAAATTTAATTTCAAGTCTAGAAACTGGATAGATTTTAATAAATTTAGTTAGGGAATTTTGTAACGAGTTCGTGGGTTTTCGAATTGCATAATTCCCAGTTTGTATGAAGAAGTTATGGCCATTTTACAAAAAGTCAACCATTTTGGAATAACCCAGTTGACTGCGAACTGATTTTAATTGTTACCCAATTTCGCTAAATCCTACCCATTTGACCCGCCTCAATTACCCAAATTAGATTTGAATTAACCTTGGCTTATTAACGTTATTTCATTCCAAAATCTCCCAACAACACCATTAAACTCTCTCAACTCTCAAGAACACATTTCCACCTTCAAGCTTGAAGATTGAAGGCTCAAGTTGAAGATTCAAGACTCAAGAACACGAATTAATCTTCGATTTTCAGCTCTCAAGGTAAGTTTATATGTCTTTGTTGGTGGGTGTGTGTTCTTGAACTTGAAGCTTGAATGTGAGAATTTAGGGTTCATGTTAGATGTTGGTATTTCGATTTTTGTTGATGGAAATGTGTTCTCTATGCTTCTAGGATCGTTTTGATATTGGAAATTCGTGTTTTCATGCTCATATGAGGATTTTACCATTTTTGAACTTGAAGCTTTTATGGAGAATTGATGCATGTCTAGGATATTTTGGTTAATTGGATGATTGATCCTTATTCCTTGAGTTGAAATATGAAGAATGTGATTTATATCTTTGAATTTGATGCATGATTGAGAATTCTACCATTGTTCAATGCTTGAAGCTTCTTGAGGTTGAAGATGAAGTTGCGTTATGTGAATGTCTTACATTCTTGGTGAATACATATTCCTTGATGCATTTGGAGTGTTGCATAATGTTGATAAATGTTTATACATCTTTCTTAAGCCTTGAGATGAGAGTTTGTGGCATTTTGAGCATGAATTTGATGTGTTTTAGCATAAACCCATAACCTTATTTTCCCAAAAATTTAACCCCAAACTCCCGTGTGATTTTTCTTCGTTAAAGCCAAACAGCCGTGTAGATTGCTATTGTTCGAAAAATCCTTAACCAAATGTCCGTTTGTGAATCCTGAATAAACATCACACACCCGTGTGAAAACCTTATGTTCCAGATTTTCCATATCAAACATCCGTTTCACAATTACACATAAAACCCAAACGCCCGTTTGAAATGACCCTGTTTCGAAAATTACACAAACCCAAACGCCCATTTCCAAAATGAACTACAAGGCCAAACGCCGTTGTAAAAAGCTACTGCTCCTTTTTTTGCATTTTTTATTTCTCGATCCTTTCACTCGTTTTTGCTTCTAACGTACTTCTTACACCCCCAACATCATGTTCTAAACTTCGAATCGCATTAATTCGCATTTTAAATACGCATGTGCTTCGTTCTTGCTTAATAAGGTGTAAGTGGTTTGATACTTGAATTATTTTGATATCTTAAGCTTCCTTGACGTGTTTCATGCATCTTATGACATCGTATGAGTAATATCTTTGAATATGTGACATACGCGAATGTTCCTCATATCATGACTTAAGCATGTTCATACATTTTAGCCGTGCATCGTCTTATTTGGTCGTGAGTCGTGTCTTACCTTGTTATACGTTGTCTTAATAGGTGGTACGTTCCCGGATGAGTAGGCTACTTTGATCGTGTTTGTTCGTGGAGATTGGTAAAGATGAGGAGATATTATGAAAATGTTTTTCAAAACTGTGGACTGTAGCGCCCGGCGCGTGACGCCACATCCCCCGCACCTAGATCCAGACCCGGTCATAAAATGAAAGTCTAAGCCCAAATCCGAATCAAGGCGAACGGGGACACAACACACACTCGCTAGGCTAGGCGGGACTAATCCTTGGACCATATAACCACACACATCAGAGTACAACAATAAAGCGGAAGCAATCTAAATACATATCACGTAAACAAGTCGAGCCACGGACTCTACAACAATAGCAATAATTATAACACGGTCTTCACAACCTCAATAATCAATAATGCGCCACAGGCGTTCATAAATCATAAGAGACTCTGAAAGACACGAAATCCCACCTAGCACTCCAACCTGCAAGAAAAACTGAAAACAAACCGGGTTCAGTCTATAAGAGATTGGTGGGTATAAAATAAGGTATAGTAATATAATATTGTATAATTTAAACACCCACACATGCAAGCTATAATTCCTATGAACCCGGCAAGTCTCCACCCTAGAGAAAACTGTACAAGAGACAAGGTGGTGCACTTGTGAGACTCAAGACTTCAAATGTACCATATATGACGCACGGCAATGCCTTAAGGTGATATGATATGCACAAGAAATAACGATGTGTCATAGAGATATTCAAATGCACTCATAAAGCCACTTAGATACATAATCAATTCAATTACTCCATGCATGAATGAATCATGCTCACCCATTAACATTCTTTCATTCATTATCATTTATTCTTTCAATGTTCAATTCATATTATGCTCATGCAAATAAGAAATGCAATTCGTGTATATATAATTCATATCCACATCAAATTTTCATAGCAAAAGGCATCACATAACACAACATATTCATAATATATTTTAACAAAGCATTTGTATCAATTTAAAAATGAATGGAATCCACTAAACACATAAGGAATACATTTGTTGCAAAGAGAGTCACATTGTAGCACTTAAATATTTACATTTTCATTTCATATTTAACATGCCATTCATCACAAAAGATTCATAAGCATATCAAAATATATCATACATTAACAATTAATCATGCATACAATTCAATCAATGTATTCACGGAGTCCGGGAGGGTGAAAGGAAAACAAGATAATAGATTTAATCAAGTCTCTGCGAAAGGCTAACAGTTTTTCATATGCGCAGGTTGTAGGAAATTAAACATATCTCAAGTTGTATAAGTTGGAATTGCGTTTTGTTTGTTGGATATGAAATTAGACTTATAAGGTTTTCTATAGATGTATGGCTCAAAGCGTGATTCAAATCGAGGTGAAAATGGCATAGGCGCGAAGTTCGATGAAAGCAGATTTTCGAGGAAATGGCGACACCCAAAAGGATTGATTATATCTCACAAAATAGAAAAGATATTGATTTGATTCCAATTTGAGAAGGAATTAGACTTCAAAAGGTTTCTACAGTTAAACTTTCAGCCAATTCCGAGTACGTTTGGGTGGGTCGCGGCCGCTACAAAAATACATTGAAAACCAGTCGCGGCCGCGACCTAAAAATAACCAACTTTCGACTTAGGGGTCGCAACCGCGACCAAAAATGGTCAAGAAATGGTTGCGGTCGCGACCTCCTGCACCAGAACAGCAATGGTGACGGGAAAAATAGGGTAGGGGCGGAAAAATGGCTCTGGAACGCCGAAGGGACTCCGAGAACACCCACATATCATAAAATAACAACAACAAACGATAACCAACTCAACATTTCATCAATTAATCCACAAATCACACAACCCACATAATTATACAATATATACATACACATATGCATACACTCTAATATATATAATTCAAGAAATGAAGAGAGGCTTTCCGGTATTGATATGAGGACGTCATAGGGGAGCTCGTGGTGGTCTTGGGTCATCGGATTCTTGCCGGAGCTTGGTGCTTGGACTTTTTCCCTTTTTCTTGATTTCTTCCTCTTGATTTAAATGGAGATAAGGATGAACAAGAAGAGAAAAGAGATGAGATGGTGGAGTGCTGGTGGTGGTACCGGAGGTGGCGAGGCGGTCGGCGGTGGCGAGGAATGAAGAAGAAGAAGAAGAAGAAGAAGAAATGAGGCGTGTGTGGGTATGTCTTATGTTTAAGAGAGTAAAAGGGAAAGTGTAACGCGGGGCCCGGTCGGGAGATATTTGTGTGTTGTGATATTTTGTATGGTTTTGGCTCGAATTAAAATACGACCGCGGTAGAACTAAGTTCCTGAATTAAATAAAAGGGATAGGAATCGAGTTTGGGAATTTATGAGAAATATAAGTTAAGGTTCGAGAAGGGATTGTTGTGTACGTGTGATTAAATTAAAATGAATAAACATTAATTACGTACACACATGAATACAATTAAATCACGTAAACAAATAATTAAACATTTAATTCACATAAATCACATAACACTCGGTCTAACCTCACTCGTGACGCCATACCTGGTTAGTCTTGAAAACACAGGGCGTTACATGGACACATATAGCCTTTTCATATTTGTTGATTTTAACTCTCCGTTTTCGAAATATACTTAGGCCTACTAAGCCAAGTTTGAGAGCGTGGCTCATATTATATATGCTATTTGCTTTTCTTGAAACAAGTTTGCAAGTATATGAAAAGCTTGAGTATATGAGATACGTACCCAAAATACTTTTCGGACTTTAAATTGGATATTTTGGTTATGTATGTATGGATTCTAGCGAGGTACTTATGTTTCCCATGTAAGGACGCTTGTGTAGTTGGAATTATAGCGCTCGGAACTAAGGTGAGTAATGTTCCGGGAAGGCAAGGGCCTACGGACGTCCTCATTCTAAGTTCCATGTGTATGTCTTGGTGATTGAGGCTCCGAGGAGGTTTTGGGGTCGAGGTCATAAAGGGAGAAATTGGTTTCATGGACCCATTTGCCCATTGTGTATGGATGTTTGGGGTGCACCCTCGACATCAACGGTATGACGGTTGGATTGTTATGGTTTATTGGTTTTGGGAGAAAGAATGGAGTGCTCATACTTGCCGAGCCGGTTATATATATACGTATGGTTCATGGTCCCAAATTTATAAAACTTGTATTGTTTCCCAAACCATGTACGAACCATGAATGACCCTTATATTTATGTACGTTCCTCCTCACAGATTCTTTTAAATTGATCTCCTTTACTTTCGTATCCGCAGGTTGCTTTTGGAGTCGTGCTAGGTGGGATCTCTTTCGTGTCTTTGTCGTGTCTAGCATTTGAACTCTTACGCTTGTAGCGTACTTTGATTTGGTCATGTATTTGTCCTCGTGTTGGATTTATTATGTTGGTTGATGTATTTACACTTATGCTTTTGGTAGATGGACCTTGTCGGTCATTAGGATGATTTACTTGACACATTTTGGGAATTGATTGTTGGACCGTGTCGGTCACTTATGTGTTGACTATTATTATCGTGTGGTTTGAATGAGTTATGATTATGCTTCCGCACTTATTGATTAAATTCCATTTTGTGAGTTTAGTACCGCCTAGCTAGGATGTCCGTTTGTCACCGCTTGCTTCGAGTTTGACGGGTATATAGTGTTCGTACTATATACAAGTTAGGCCCGATAGCACGGGATAGGCATGGGATGCTTATCGGGGCATTACGTGTAAGCTTTAAAGGGGTTCACCATGGACAACCAATTCAAGGGTTATGTTGGGGCTGTAGAAGTGGCACACAAAAGTATATGTGAATCGATAAAGGACCTACACTTGCATCAGCAAGTTGATCTCTTATTGTATAAGTCATTCATATGCTATATTGGAGGCCAAGGCAGTAGATCAAGACATCAAGAAAAAAGTTTCTTGGATTGAGATCAAATAGATGTGAAATGCACTTAGTTTTAAGACCGAGATTATTAGGGTTCTAATTATTCCCTTGCCCTAGATCTTGGTTGACAGATGGGATGTAGGGGGTTTGTATCTCACACTAATCAATGACTTAAAGGTTCTGTTGAATCGAGACATTCTTATTCAGCTAGGGGTTAAACACCTGTTGGTAGACTATGGTTGTTTAATCTATGGACTAATTGATTAATTAGTAAATTAATTAATTAGGGTCACTGCTAATTGAATTAAGAACCTAGAGGGTCACACACAATAACCCTGTCACGTGGGTTAAGGCTTAGAATCGATTAAATGAGTTAATCAGATCAAGTAAGGTCTACAAGTATGAATCACACGTGTGGAACACGTGAGTAACACGTGTCTTTTGAGACACATGTCATGTGTATATGTGTATATATATGTATTAAATAATTAATGTGTTAATTATTTATGGACTTTGATTTAATTTTGAATTAAAGTTAAAGTCCGATTTTGGAGAAATAAACTCTAATTATTAATTATGAATTAATTAATTCAAGTTATTTATTGTAGATAAATAAAGTAAAAATAAATATCTAAAAAAGTTAGATATTTCTTGCTCATTAAGTTGGTCAAAACTTATGTGTTTTGGTCAAAGTAGATAGCTTTCTTGCTAAGCAAGAATAAGCAAGTGGGTAGGCAAAATCCTATCTCCTTTAGGGGCAGGATTTTCGGCCCCCTTGGCCTATAAATAGAGGAGCTCGAGCTCCTCCATGGCTGATAGAAATTTATCTCCTTCTCCAAAGTATTATACACTATCCTAGAAAGCCTAAACACCGAATACAGAACTAGCATCCTCCCAGTTCGGATCGTGATCGTGGTTGGTGGACTATTTCTCTAGAGGCTTGCTTACGTGAAGTCTTAAAAGATTCGAACGAGCTAAATTTGGGAACAAGCCGCATGAAGGACGTTCTTGGGTGGCTTGAATGTTTCAAGAAAGAATCCACTAACAGTAGTTCTTGAACTTTACGAATTTAGGGATAAGAATTACGAGTCCGATCTTGCTTTGTTGAAAAAATTTTAAATTTCGTTGCTTTTCTGATCCCGTTTTTCCAACAGATATTCCGAAAAAAGGATTGAGGTGAGTATATGTGGTTACTGGAATCATGCTAGCACTTTGACAGAGGAAAAAAATTATAAGGGGCCTTTGCTGATGCACCCAAAGCGTTTGCGAAGGGAACTCTTGCCCCCATTTTTTTTGTGATTTGATTTTTTTTTTCTTCTCTCTTATTTTGTATTTTTTAATTGTATTTGCTTGCGACAGAGGGTGAACTGCTATTGTCCTTATTAATTTCTCTTTTAATTTCATTGCCATATATTCAAGGATATCTCTGTTGTCTCGAGCAACTCAATTGGAAAAAAGAACACTTGGAATTTTTTTTTGATTTATTGTGACTAGGGGTGTCAATTTCCAACACAACCCGATAACCCGACACGACCCACCTGTTAAAATATCAGTTTAGGTTTTGGGGGTTTCGGTTCAGGTCGAATCGGGTCCGACCCGATAAGAACTCGAAGAAAAAAGAAGAAATCAGGTCGGGTTCGGGTTTGACCCGGGTTGACCCATTAAAATATAAATACAATTTAAAAAACCTAATTTTTCACAAGTTACGTTGTTTCCTCCTTCCATATTCTGACCTCTTTGGCCCAATTCTTTGGTGGTGACATTAAGGAATCGGTTGGGCGCAAGAGTTGTGATTTTGGTGCCGAATATTGACGAGGTGAAGGGGGTAGAGGCCGGGAATTGAGAGCTTGTAAAGTAGGAGTCGCTCTAGGAGGCAAAGGTGAGGCTCGTCGAACGTGGCAGAGATGGTGAGGGGAGTTTTGGCGCCGTTGTTCAGCGACGTCGGAGGTCGCGGAAAGTTCTGGAAGCCAAGGTTGGAGACGATGGTGGCGAAAAGAGGTGAGGGTATGTTTGAGTCGGCGATGATGTCACCTGGAATGGGATAATGGTGGATTGGCGCCGCCATCTGTGGCGGTGGCGGTGGCGGCAACAATGACGGCGGAGATGAAGAGCCGAATATAACGAGTGAGATTAATTAGGAGTAGCAGTTGAAGTAGATGTGGAGGTGAAATCACATAAAAATCCCCATGGAAGTTGGAGATCGTTTTGCAGACATCAAAATGAGAAAATAGGGTTTTCTGCCTATTGTATTAGTATGTTATGTGTGGGCCTGGGCCAAGTTTCATCAGGTTGGGCCGGGTTTTTTTGAGTTGGGCCAGGTTATCAGGTAACCCTAAAGCATATCAAGTTGACCCGGACACGACCCCAACCCAAGAATATCAGGTTAGGGTTGAGCGTGTCGGTTTGAATATCAGGTCGGGTTGAAATTTTTAGTGTTATACCTGTATTCCAACCCGACCCGATCCACCCGACCCACCCGAATTGACACCCCTAATTGTGACAATCTCACTTGGAATTCAAGGACATCTAGGCAGTCTCCAGCAACCTACTTGGGAAAAACAATTGGAATTCTTTTGATTTATTGGGACAATTTCACTTGGAATCACAACTGGAATTCTCTTGATTTATTGGAACAATCTCCCAACTCTGTTATTCACGTCAGAGCAGCCATTCATTTGGAACCACAATTGGAGCACTCTTTGGAATTATAATTGGAATCGAACCTGACAGTGAGCCAATTTGCACATGGAGTTTCCTTCAAGTTTGAAATTGAACTAGCATACATCTTCAATTCCTTTTTTTTTTCCTCTCTCCCTCTTTTTTTTAGTTTAAATTATGTCGCTTTGTATCGTTGTGATTGTGGGAGTAATTTAGTTAACTTGGTGTTTTAAGAAATGGATATTAAGGACCACTTGGAACCATACCCGCACATCTTCATTCGATGTCATGAGGACACTCTCAAAGTTCCGAGCACTAAACTACAACTCCATTGACCGGCCACAAGCATCCACCATTCTAGGACACGTTCATCCGATAAATCCATGCGTCTTACAGAATAGACTATCGAGAAAACTATGGACACCACTGATTTGTATTCTGGAGCCATTTCTAACTCTCGAGCCCTCCTGGTGAAATCTTCACTCCACCATGGACAAGACGCAGAGTTCCAACTCCCAAACTTCCGTCTCAACCACAAATGCCACTTATGGAGACCTCCGCCCTCCATACTTGGTGGAGTTTCTTTCCACGATGGTTATTGGGAATAGATTGAGGATATATTGAGTCACTATGCAGACACTCATGATCACGTCAAGATCTATATGTTGTTCATGCCTCCCTCTTTACATACGTCTGTTATAGGAACATTCTCCTAGCTTTTATGGAACTATGGTGCCCTTCCACTAATAGTCTGCATACCTCTATCGGGGAACTCTTGAATTCTTTATGGGACATTCAAGGACTTTGCAGATTACCTATACGAGGAGATTTCTATGATGAGTCTATTCCTTCTGCTAAAGAGTTATTCGGTGATGGTCGTATGTCATCTATACTGCAGAGTTGCAGACATCAGCTCCTAGCTTATCACAAACTTTCGAAAGATCTTCATGGTGTGTTTATTTATCCGATTGGGTTAAGTTTTGGTTCAGAGGGCCGATCCGACATGCCGAACCCTCATTGCGTGCTGCCAAGAAGAGGACTACCTTACCTAAGTGCACTCATAACTTGTACGAACAAATCGATGCCCCTCCTCCACTTCGCAGTAAGGAATTTATTGCCCCTTTTTTATGTTATATATTGAGGAGGATGATATGATAGAGACTTATCTGGCTGCTTTCATAGCATGTTGGTTGTGTAAGTTTGTTCTTCCTCGCTGCCAAGCTGATAAGGTTATGGCTTCTTCTTTTAGGGTTTCGAGTATGATGGCACATGGGATATTCTTTTCCTTAGCCATTTCGGTATTAGCCAGATTCTACCGCGGACTGCTAGATACATCCGCTTCCAAGAGCTTGAGTCAATCTACTGCGATCTTTCCGATTCACTTTCTTTACAGTTGGATAGGCTACTATTTTGACACCTATTTCCCCCTATGCAGGAACCAAGCGGTGCTAAGATGGAAACATACTCAGGAGAAAATATGGCTAAATCTTTTGACATTGAAGGAGCATGTGAGTTATTATTGAAGATTGGTCCATCCCCACTTCCAAATTTACGGATACATGATCGTTCTTTGGTGATAGATGGTTCGACTACCTCTAGCACATTTAAGGACATCATTTTGGCTATCAAGTCTGGCTACTTGACTTTTCGAAGCGGGCCAGACTACATCTTTGAAGCTTACAGCCCCCACTGCTTCAGCCGATAATTTGGTTTCTGTCGGGACATTTTGGGTGCGTTGAAGAAAGAGATCCTCTCATGTGAGCTAAATGAGTTGGTTAACTTTTAGAGATCTTCTACTTTGCTCGGGACAGACTCTTAATTCACCATTCCAGACGATTCATCTTCATTCCGATTGGTCACTAAGGCACATGCAGGTTGGTGGTCGAAATGTTGGAAAGCCTCATCTGGAAAAGGTGTGAAGATTATCCTTAAACTTAGTCAGACTTCGAAGGCTACGATTGGGAACTCTAAGGACAATCAGAACGAGTCGCCACCCCCAGCTCCGCTCCCTAAACCTGATCGCTATCTTTCCAACAGAGATAATCTCCAAGAAGCAACAACGCTTGGAAAATGCTCTAGCCATCGAGCTTTTGTGTACCCTTACCCCCGACGAAGGACATTAGGTCATTTATGCACTTTTCCTTTCGAATGGCAAGTCCATCGATCAACAACAACACAATGAGAAAACCAAGGTTTCTAACTCAGATGATATTAATGTTGATTCATCATTTTTTGAGGACGTCCCGAGTTCTAGCATGCCTTTAGGAGATCTAGCTCAATATGTAACAAAGATCACAATATTATTTCTTATATTCTTCTACTTATTTGATGTCGTGTTCTAATACTCCCTCCCCTTTTTTCGCATTTTCAGCTTGGGAGCCTTGAGTGAAAAGTTCAAACCTTTTCTGAAGGAAGCACAAAATCTGCTTCGAATTGCCCGCAGCGATTGAGACTCCTCTGGAAGGTACTGTTACTTTATCGAAGAAAATTTATGATCTTTCGCCCCTTTTTTTAATCATTAGAGTGTGTGTTGAAAATAATATCTTATCAACATTACAAGTGCGAGGCCTGACATCGAGAAGAATGCGACTAAAAGGCCTAGGTTAGTATCTATAATACCATCTCCTATCGAGGCATCATAATTTTATCCCCAAGTCGTCAAGTTTCGTGCTCAACATATGATGCTTGTTTATTCATGGGGACAGATACTAGATAAGACTGTGATGCGACCCGAAGAAGTTGTTAGAAAAGAAGCCCCCATCGAGAAGTTGTTTGTCTTCTTTGGCTTTGTGGGCTTGGGGAATTTAAAGACCACTTTATAATTAAATGGACCTTTATTTTATTTAATGATCGAATAATTTATTTAATCCATCTAATTAATCCAAAACAATAAGAATAATATTCATTAGTCTTTCACGTAATAAATTCCCGTCCAGGTAAAAAAAATTTCCCCCTATTTTCCCTCTTGCATGAGAGTCGTTGCTTCTCAACCTTCAAACCCTAGATCGCCATCGGCGAAGTTAGACCAGAAATCGGATCGAGTGCTGCTACTTCACCGCGGATCGTTGCCAAGGCCTTTCTCTGTTCCCACTCTCTTCTCCTTAATCGCGGATTAATCTCCCCTCTCTCGCCCCTCCGTCCTGTTTTATTCTTTCGCTGACTAAGGTTTTTCTGTGTCTAGGTACCTTTGGCAGATGGAAGACAGTCTTTGTTCCCGCAGGATCTCTAAACATGGCGGCACCCTCTTCAAGTACTCCCTTGAGTGATGTTAGGGTTGATGTTGATCTATCGGAGTTGACTCAGGCTCTATCTCTCACCAACACAGAGGCTGATAGCATTGAGATTCCGTCATCTGCAGGTATTAAGAAACGGACGGATTACTCTTTAACCCTAGTTGCAAGGGTTTTCTCTAGAAGATCGTTTTGGTTTGATTTCTTTCGAAGCACTGTTATGAGATCAATGAATCCTGTGATGGGTATGACAATCAATAAGATTTCAGAAGATCGTTTTCTCTTTATTTTTAATCATAAACTAGATTTGAACCGTGTCATGGAGAGCACCCCGTGGTGCTATGACAAGTACCCTATCATTCTAAGTAGATTGAACGAAGATGATGACCCTCTTGCAGTCCAGTTGGAAACTTGTGATTATATGGTGATATTCTGTGGTATTCCAGGGGAGTATAGAACTAAGGAAGCGGTAATGTTGGTTGCTAATAGGATTGGGGCCTTTGTAGATTGGCCAATTGAAAGAAACCAAGACCGATAGATAGGAATAATGCGAATCAGAGTCAGATTGGATATTACTAAACCACTAGTTCGTTGCATCAGTCTTAGCTTACCTCAGAACAGATTGATTAAAGCCACTATCACCTATGAACGACTGGAGAACTTATGTAACCTATGTGGCATATGCAATCATGTGGATCGGTTTTGCTTACTCCGTTATGCAGATAACTTTCAAGACCCCTCTCCTCACTTCCCTTATGGCCCGTGGCTGAGAGAGAAGGGATTGAACGAATCACCTTTGATGAACCACTTCATAAACCCCCAGTCATCAAATTACCTCAACCAAGCTACACCTCTTACCCACAATCTTAACTTTCACACAGGCTATACTACAATCCCGTCCCAAACCACTGAGCATGAATTTGGAACCACCTCTTATGACTTTCCCACATCCCAACATAACAAGCAGAAGGCCCACCTGGTGGGGGTGGATATCTTAACCACCCCCAGAAATGCCATTCCCACTGACTCACCTGACACTCAATGTCTCCTCTCCCATACCCAAGAGGCCCCATCTCTGATACCAAATAATCCTACTTTGGACAGAACTAATCACCCTCACAGCAAACACAACGTCCAACCCAGACCCCGAATCCAACCCCTCTAGCCCGTTAAGACAACGACCGAAGCTTTCCTTGACCTTCAACGAGAATGCTGATCCCTCCACTAACCTTCAAACCCATCTCCTAAGCCCTAACCCGAGCCAAACAGTTTACCCTCATGCCTCCGCCAAACAAAATGATTCCCAACTCGTTAACATCCCCTCTAATTCACCTTGTCCGATGCTTTAACCAATTCCAAAACCAGACCAACCACAAAGCACAGAAAGTTCAGGAACAAACAGCAACCCAAATCTGCCACAATTTCACCAAATTCGAACATTACAGCCACCCTTAACTCCCAGTCCCCTTTTCTAGAAAATGCCCAGACTTTTGGAGACATTACTAATCTATCGGTGGAGACTGCAGCCCTACCGGGAACAATGAGTTGCATAAGCTGGAATTATCAGGGCACAGGCGGTCCCTGGCGAGTTCACAACCTTCGCTCTATGATAAGGGAGCATAACCCCTCGATTATTTTTCTTTCTGAGACTAGGTGCAATAAACAGCGATTTGAGGTGCTGAGACGTCAGTTGAATTTTTTTGTTGTTAATGTTGATTCTGTCGGTGAAGGGGGCGAACTTGCGTTGCTTTGGCGCAGGGATGTGGATGTACAGCTACAAAGCTATTCTAAGAACCATATTGATGTGTTTGTCCTGGGGGAAGATGGTAGGAATGAGTGGAGATTTACTGGATTTTATGGTGAATCGATGACGCTTCTTCGAACGTTAAAAAACCATTACAATCTCCCGTGGCTTGTCAGCGGTGACTTCAATGAAATTCTTCGAAGGGGGTAATGACAGATCTTGGAGTCAAATGGCAGACTTTGATAATGCATTATGTGATTCGAGGCTGTCGGACTTGGGTTTCAATGGACAACCGTTTACTTGGGTTAAGAATAGAGCAATGTCGGACACGTTACGTGCCCGTCTTGATAGGTCAATTGCTTTGGATTCTTGACGTGCTAAGTTCTCGGACGTCGAGGTGCAGCACATCAACTCCTTGTGCTCTGACTATTGTCCGGTTGTTACTAGGTTGAGCAAAGTTCGGATAACGAAGCGGGAGAAGAGAAGGTCGTTTCGTTTTGAGGCTGTGTGGGTGAAGGTGGAGGAGTGTGATCGTATTATTACAGAGGCTTGGGAGAATAATCTTGGTTGTTCTCCTAATGAAGCAATAATCCAGAGTGCTGAGAAATGCAAAATTGGCCTTTTAAATTGGAGGCAAATGGAGAACAGGCGCAAAGGTAATGATATCGAAACCTTAGAGAAGCAAATCGTGGCCCTACAGAATGGAGTGATCATGGAGGAGTCTAAGAAAGAAGAGGAGAGACTCCGAAATATAGTGGTGGGACTACTTAAGGATGATGAACTCCGATGGAAATAGAGAGCCAAGGAGCACTGGCTAAAAGAAGGGGACCGTAACACGAGATTTTTCCATGAGAAAGCAAAGCAAAGGGAGAGGAATAATCATATTGATTCGCTGGTGGATGAGAATAGGAATGTTTGTGACTCAGATGAGGGAATCTGGAATATAGTGGAGAATTACTTTGGGAAACTTTTTGAGGCTCAGCGGCGGATGATTCTGAGACTGAGGGAGTACTTGAGACGGTGCAACCTAAGGTTTCTGAGCTCATGAGGCAACAAATGGTTATTCCGTTGTCATCCAAAGAGGTAATTAGAGCTCTCAAACACATGTACCCTCTTAAATCCCCCGGGCCTGATGGCCTTCCCCCTTATTTTTTCCAGCATTATTGGGATGTGGTGGGTAGAAATGTCGTTCGTTTTGTTCTTGATATGCTTAATAAGGGTAGATTCGATAGGAGATTGAACTTTACTCATGTAGTTCTTATACCTAAGTGTAAGGACCCTAAAGTTATCACTCAATTTTGCCCGATAAGCCTGTGTAACGTTGCTTATAAGATTGCTTCTAAAGTTTTGGCAAACCGTTTGAAACCGTTTATTCATAATCTGATTTTCCCGAGTCAGTCAGCGTTTATTCCTCATAGACTTATCACTGATAATATCCTTGTTGCTTTCGAGATTAATCATTTTATCAAGCAGAAGAGAACAGGAAAGGAAGGTGTGTTCAACCTGAAGCTCGATATGAGCAAAGTGTACGATCGCGTTGAATGGCGGTTCCTCGAACGACTAATGGTCAGGTTAGGATTCCCTCCCATCTTTGTTTCTACTATTATGATGTGTATTTCTTATGTTTCGTATTCTTTTCTCTTAAATGGAAATGAGTTTGGCTTCTTGGTCCCGGAGAGAGGTATCCGTCAAGGAGACCCTCTCTCCCCTTATCTTTTCATTCTCTGTTTAGAAGTGTTGTCGTGTCTCTTATAGGATCAGGAGAGAAGGAGGAATTTGAAGGGTATTGCGGTGTATAAGAATGCCCCTTGGATTTCCCATTTGTTGTTCGCTGATGACACTATAATATGTGGGACTGCCTCACTGGAGGCAATGCATTGTGTGAAAGAAGTGTTGGATAGGTATGCTCGGGTGTCGGGGCAAGTGATGAATGGCCAAAAGTCTTCTATGGTGTTTAGCAAGAATGTTGGCCTAAACGATCAGTTGGCAACGGCGGGTGTTTTGGGGGTATGGAGGACGGAAAAGCTTGACTTATATTTGGGGCTGCCCTCGGTTGTGGGCAAATCTAAAAAAGAGGTGTTTTCAAATCTGGTGGAGAGAGTAAAAAAGAAAGTCAGGGGATTCTCAAAAAAGTTTTTGTCAAAGGCGGGGAAGGAGGTGCTAGTGAAGGCTGTTCTACAGGCAATTCCATCGTATACAATGAGCTGTTTCCTTCTTCCAGATTCTCTCATTCAGGAAATGGAATTGGCCATCGCGCAGTTTTGATGGAGTAGTGGTGAGAGACGAGGCTTGCATTGGCAAGCTTGGAGCAAGTTATGTAAGAAGAAGGAGAACGGGGTTTTGGGATTCAGAAATTTAAAGCTTTTCAACTTGGCGATGCTGGCTAAGCAACTTTGGCAGTTCATTAAAACCCCGGAGAGCCTGGCAGGGCGGATTTTTAAAGCTAGATATTTCCCCGATGTTGATGTTTGGGACGCATCGTTGGAGAGGAACCCATCGACTGTTTGGCGTAGTTTGTGGGCTGCTCGTTTTCTTATGGTGGAGGGGTCGAGATGGAGAGTGGGAGATGGATCCAATATCCATATTTGGCGGGATTGTTGGCTACCGGAAGGCCCGACCTTTAAGCCCCATTTTCGACAAGATATTTTCTTGCATCCGGAATGGGTGTCTGATCTTATTGTGCAAGGAACCGGGAAGTGGAATGAGGAGCTGGTCAAGAATACCATCCATGAAAGGGATGCTAATCTTATATTGGGTATTCCCATCAGCACGGTACGGACACAAGACACCATTGTTTGGCATTACACCCATAAAGGAGATTTCTTGGTTCGTAGCGCCTATCACTTGGCAGTTGCGAGAAACTCACAGGATCAAGGAGCGTCGGCATATTTGGAGGGGCATGAAGGATGGAAGAAAATCTAGAAGTTGGATGTGCAGCCTAAAATCCGAACGTTTTTGTGGCGTTGCTGTTTAGATATTATCCCAACCGGAGTGAATTTAAGACGCCGGCATTGTGGAACCGATGCAAGATGTGTGCTATGCTGACACGGGGAAAAAGATCTACGTCATGCGTTATTTAATTGCCATGTCGCTAGGCAGATTTGGGCGTTGGCGAATATTCCTAGAAGGGCGGTGGATCGATTGGCAGCCAATTTTTTGGAGGGTATTGTGGAGGCCTGTGACAATTTGGATGATGATGGCGTGGGTCGTATGGCTGTTGTTAGTTGGGCAATCTGGTCCCAATGTAACAAAAAGAAAATGGAGGGAGTGGTTATGGAGCCGGGTGCAGTGGTGGAGTTGGCGTTGAGAAATTTGGGGCAACCGGTGACATTGAGTGAAGGAGTTGCTGCGTCGAATACCCCGGACACGAATATGAGATGGAGGAAACTGACTGAGGGGTGGATCAAAATAAATTTTGATGGAGCAGTGTTTCGCAAGGATAATGCGATTGGAATTGGAGTGGTGGCCCGTGATAATGAGGGCCGGTGTGTGGGTTGGGAAACGGAGAGAAAATTCCATCATTCGGATCCTCTTGTTGCAGAGGCTTATGCGGCTTTGTCGGCGGTGAAGTTAGGCCGGGATTTTGGGTGGAAAAAGGTTGTCATCGAAGGGGATAATCTTAATGTCATCAACATTCTTGGCGAGGGGACTCGTAACCTCTCTACTATTGGTAACATCTTTTCAGAAACTTTACTTATTGCGTCTTGTTTTGAGGAGTGTCGGTTTGTTGCTATTAGACGTGGTGCTAATGTTGTTGCCCACACTTTAGCTAGGAATGCGGCTTCGGCCTGCGTAGGTTCCTCGGATATTCCCCTGTATGCTTCGAATTTCGTTATTTTGGAGACGAATTAATTTCCCCTACAGGGGGCTGATCTTCAAAAAAAAACAATAAGAATATAATTTCGCAATTCTTATTTTGAATTAAACATGCAAGCCCAAATTTATTATGAGCTTATAAGTAGAACTAGTAACCATGCACACTTGATGCGTGTGCAGGAAAAAAATTATTAAATAAATAACTATTAATAAACTTGATGCTTAATATAATAATATAGATAAAATTAAATTAAAACCCAAAAAAAAACAAAATTCTACTAGTCAAAAAAATAATAAAATATTAAAAATATTAAAAAGAAGAATCAAAGAATATAAAAAATATCAATATGATGTAAGAAAAAATCTAATTAAGAAATAATACTAATTGGTAAATAAATTAAAAGAAAAAAAAGAGAAAAAATTGGGGTTAAAAGATAATACGTAATAAATTAAAAAAAAAGAAGTCTTAAAGTTAGGAAAATAAAAGATGGTGCAAAAGAGAAAATCTTTTAAAAATCAGGACAAAAATGAAAAGAGTCCAAGTCCAAGACACTTACTATCTATCCCTGATGGTTAATATAATACTAGTAATTCTTGCACACTCTATGCGTGTGCAAATAATAAAATTATTATTATTTAAATATATATTAAATTAAATTTTTTGTTTTAATATTTATTTTGAAATATTTTTAATATAATTATGAAAAAGATAACAAAAAATATAAAGTAAAAAATATGAGAAAAGAAAAGAAAAATACATAATAAAGAAAATGAGAGTAAGGTAAGAGAAAAGAAAAATAAATTTAACATATAAAAGAAAAAACGAAAACAAAAATAATTTTAGAATTCAAGAGATTAAATTGGTTATTCTAACTTCTCTCACTTAATAGATAAACAAAATAAAAATAATTTAAAAAGAAAAGAATTAGTTCAAGAGATTAAAGCGATTATTCTAATTTCTCTCACTTAATAGATAAGCAAAATAAAAATAATTTAAAAAGAAAAGAATTAGAGACCATGACACCACAAATACACTTAATAATAGAGTATAGATTACTTATGTATTTCCGTGTAATTTATTACTAATTTTATTATCATCCGTTCTTATCTCTTTGGATATTCTCGTTCCATCTCATCCTTTAGAATCTTTTATTCAGGACTTTTTTAGTATTTGGAAATAATAGGATACAACACAAATATTTTTTAAATATTTCACATATATAGTGCCGGGCCAAAAATATGCTCGCATCCTCACCCGCCACGTGGCATATTTCCGAGAGGTTCCTATCAAGACATTCCTCGCTCCAATGCTACGCTCGATATTGGAAAGCTCGCGGCTCTTGCTCAGCTTCGGTTCTTGCCAACCACCCAAGGTGCTGGTTCCCTCGGGATCGCACCCTCACTCGGATTGACCCTCGAGGTTGTCATGCTCGTGGCATGTTCCTCTAACCTTTCCTTAAAGGACCCCTTTCGAGCATTCATATGCTCGAGAGTGGTACGAGCCGTCTCACGCTCGAGGGATATTTCCACGCCCGGGAAAAACGATCGCCTAACCACCTCTGACACAACAGTTGGGTATAACGGCCCAAAAGGTGAAAGCGACTCCTGCACGTCACTCTCAGGCCCTCACACCATGCCGTGTCTAGGGCGACAGCCGTTTCGGGACCACACGAGTCCTTTTACACATATACCCTCACCTTTAACTATAAATAGGAAGGCTTCACTACACCTTTGGGAGGTCATCTACTCTACTAAAAAAACCCCTTTCTTCACACACAAGACACTGCATTGGAAAACTCCATTGCAGCTCTTTCAAGCTCTTTCACAGCTTCACTTTCTTCACTAAGGTGTTACCCTAGCTGATAGAATCTATGCTCAACGGGAACCCAGTTCCTGAGGCCCTTTGCCTATGATGGTCTTCCCTTCACACAACATAAATAGAGAATGTATTGGTGTTGATTTCTTCCCTAAACCATTTCCGACAACATCATTTTTGGCGCCGTCTGTGGAAAACCATCCTCCACGGTTTACAATTCCGATAAGCTAGTCGAATAGTAACACCTTCACTCTTTCAGATTCGGGTTTCCAGTTTTCAGTGCTTGTTTTCGAGTATTTACTGCAATCCTCTCCATGGTCGTTACCACATGTTCTGGGGCCGCTGCCAATCAATGCATCATTCCTCCTCTCAACGAAGAAAACCCCGGCGGTGGAACCGCCGCCGCCACCGCTTCCACAGCCGGCGGCGCCGTGGATCTGACCGTAGATTTAACTAACCCAACCATTGCGGCAAATCAGAACAGCAATCCTCATCTTCCGCCATTGTCCGCCTCTACGAAAGTCGCCGCCACCACTAATGTGACCATGGGCGTCACCAACGTTGGAGCATTCACCTCCATGACGATGCCACCTCAGGGTTTCACCCTCGTGCCCCAGGGGTTAATGCAAGGATACCCCCAAGGACTTTTGTCGAGCATGGCGGCCGGAGTGATGCCCAACATGCTTCCAACCGTACAGCCATACCGCGTGGAAAACCTGCATCTCCTCATGACGCTGCCTCGAGAGATCCAGGGCGTGGAGATGCCCCAGTTGACTGAGCAGCAACTCTTGGCCATTTATGCCCAGTGCGAGACACAAGCCACACAAAATGCGTGGACGCACTTCACGACGACCTACTTTCCGA
This sequence comes from Lippia alba, assembly GCA_037834125.1. Taxonomy (NCBI): domain Eukaryota; kingdom Viridiplantae; phylum Streptophyta; class Magnoliopsida; order Lamiales; family Verbenaceae; genus Lippia; species Lippia alba. The sequence goes on along the minus strand of JBBMKE010402029.1, from coordinate 2,266 downwards.
TTGGCGCGAGGGATGCTGGGGCCCCACCCCTTGGGAGTTTGCAAGCGCATCCGCTTGAGGCCGCGGCTCAAAATGCCCAAGCGCGAGCGTAGAATGCTCAACAACTACAACAGCCTCCTCCACGACCTCTTCCGAGGGACGATTTGCCTCGGAGGGTAGATCAACAACTTTTACCACATACCTCCACCATTGAATGGAGCCCGTCCGCTAAAGTGTTAGAGAAGAGAACGAGGGGGAAGAGGTCCAATCCAGGGCCTCGAGGAGGATCCAGGCGAGGGATGAGGTCAATCCTCAGCTTCGCGACGTTCAAGACCAACTCAACGGTCTTCAAGACATGGTGCAGCAGCTCTCTTGAGCACGGGCTCAAGTCTCCCGCCAGGGGGGCGAGGGATCCAGGGCCAGAGATGCTCGCAAGCCAAGAAGGCAGCCACAGCACGAGCGAAGGGATCGCCATGAGAACCACCGGAGTTATGATCGGAACAGGGGGGAATACCAGCTTTTGGAGATCTCCCCCCTCGTGGACGATGTTCTCATGACACGAGCAGGAATGGAAAAGATCCCGACATCCATCAACGGTACGATGGAATTACTGACCCAGTGGAGCATCTCAACCACTTCACCCACCTGATGCATCTCTACGAGCATCCTCTGCATTACTGGGCCAAGCTGTTTGTCACTTCGCTCGAGGGCATGGCCCAAGAGTGGTACAACAAGCTGCCCCAACGCTCTATTTGAGGGTACGGAGACCTCACCGATGCATTCCTCAGCCATTTCAACTCCTTAAAGGCACCGGCCCCCGATACAACCACACTCTACTACATCATACAGGGGCTCTCGGAGACCCTCTGGTCCTTCGTAGGACGATTCAACAAAGAAGTTCTCCTCGTGGAACAACCTTCAATGGTCTTCATCCGCGACGTGCTTTTCCAGTCTATCAATCACAAAAACTACGTGAGCAAACAGTTTGCCGAGGAAGTAACTTTGAAGAAGCCACAAACCATGCTCGAGTTGAGAGAGATAGCGGATTTATTCTTTGCCCTCGAAGACATGTACCAAGCTCGAGAACGAGCGCTGATTCAACCCCAACCAATGGTAAGGGCCCTAGATAGGGGCGAGCCAGCCAAGAAAGACCATCGCCGTAGCCCACCGCGTGTGAAGAAGAATGCATCACCACCGCAAAGGTCCGAGCGCGAGCGTATCCCGCTCAACCGACCTATCGCTGAAATCTACTCAGTGGCGGATAAAACTCTTCAAATGGCCGCCGAGAATGAGAGAAACCGAGGCTCAAAAATGCTCGGGGAAATATTGCACCTTCCACAAGTAGAAGGGTCATGACACCAATGATTGCCACCAACTCAAGAGAGAGATCCAGCGCCTCATCGCTGGGGGGCACCTGAAGGAATTTGTGAGGGCCCTTGAGAAGTTTGACGAGAGTTGCCATAAATGCGCTCATGACGTAAGGAGAAGCCGCTCACGCTCCAAGAGCCCTCGCCCACCACCGGAAGCCAGTCATCGAGGGAAACAGAAGGCTGGGGAGTTAGAGAACCAGCCTTACGCGGTCATCAATATGATCGCAGGTGGATCCTCGGGATGAGACTCCAATGCCTCCCGACGTCGTATGATACGCAGTTATGACCAAAAGTCCCAGAGGGTCCAATCCATCTACTCTGTGGAAACGAGCCAGCGCTCATCTGAGAATGATATTGTTGGCTTAAGTGACAAAGACCTCGAACACATTGTAAGACCCCATGAGGTCAGTGAAACTTCTGACTGCCCTATGGTGGTTAGCGTAGACGTTCATAATCATGTTGTAAAGAGGGTCTTAGTGGATAATGGAAGCTCTGTTAACGTTTTGTCGTACTCAACGTTCCAAAAAATAAATTTAACAAATCTTCCTCTCGAACCCCTAAGAACAACCCACATTGGCTTTGGGGGTTACGAGCTTGTCCCTCGTGGACAGATAATGTAGCGCCCAGCGCGCATGACGCTACATCCCCCGCACCAAGACCCAAACCCGATCGAGAAATGGGAATCTAAACCCGAATCCGAAGTCAAGGCGAACGGGGACATGACACACACTCGCTAGGCTAGGCAGGACTAACCCTTAAACCATTTAAACGTATACATCAGAGTTACACATGAATGATGCGGAAGCATAATTACCAATCCATAACGTAAACCGAGCCACGGGCTCTAAAATAATTCAATACATAAATCATGGCCTTCGCAGCCTCAAAGACAGAATTTAAAATGCGCCGATAATTAA
>JBBMKE010402001.1:0-12388 GCA_037834125.1 Lippia alba | reverse complement strand
CGAAGACACACGGTTTGGAGCATAGCCTCATTGCAAAACATTTCAAGCTTACATACGCTCGTACATATAGTTCAAAACTTTTCTCATATGACAAAGCCATACTCATATCATATACAAACACATATCTATTATATAAATATAATAGGATAATCGCATGCAGGCTTGAAAACGAGCACATAGGGTCATAGGTCATTTAACTAAAAGAAAATCCTAAAACCTCACCTTACACCGACGAAGTCAAAAAAATCAAACACGAGATTCACCACGAAATCAACGCGGACCTCAAAACACCACCCCGGGTGCACCTGAACAAACTGAAGATAGAAATACAGAACTTAGACTCAAAAATGAACCACAATGACTCATGACGTATGCATAAGCACTTAAGGGATGCCACACTTAGACAAAACTCATATTCAAATTGATTACATGCAATTCAAGACTTTAAGTAGTTCATCATATTCAATTAGCATCATAAACATGTTCATGTGCACAATTAATGCATAACACAAGCTGGAGGTACATAATAAGGTGCATACATGCTTCGTGCAAACAATTCACATTTCTTAAGTGACATAAAATGCATAAGAGAATAAATACATACATAAAAGCATGGTAAAACAAGTTAGGACCAATTTTGGAGGTGGAAAGATACAAGAAAAATGGAAAGAAAACATGAAAAAGGGTTCCGAGTACAAACGGGCAAAATCTGACAGATTTCCAAAACGGACAAGCTGTGGGAAAACGATCATAACTTGAGTTTGAGAAATGGGAATTGAGTTTTTCTTATCGGAAATGAAATTAGACACATATATCTTTAAAATGGTAGGTATTAAAAATCGTGATTCAAATCGAGGTGAAAATGGAGAGGGCACGAAGTTGGATGAAAGCAGTTTGTCGGCGAAGTGGCGACACAATTTTTCGAGGGCTGTAAATCACAATCTAGAACTAATTTTAAGATGAAATAAATTGGAAATATTCTAGACTCAAATAGGTAACTATGGTTAAAATTTCAGCCAAAACTGAGCGCAAACGAGGTCTACAGGGCCGCACGAAGTTTGGCCTGAAAAGCTACAAGGCCGTGCGAGAATTAAATTTTCCAAAAGTCGAGAATCGCGTGCGGCCGTGCGGGAAATGAACTGAAGTTTCGCACGGCCATGTGGGGTTACCTAGTCCCAAAAACAGCAGCAATTAACAAGGGGTCAAAGGGGATGGGTCCCAAACCACCCAAAACCACATTTCAATCAAATAAAACACCAAAATACATCATATGGATCACATATTTGCAAGCAATGGCTCTCAAAACGAGCCCAAACACCCAAATCCTGATCCTATGCACTATTCATCATCTTCCCCAAATAGCACTTAGGCAACGAAGCAAGTTACGAGAGAACTACAGAATTAAAGCACGTAATGAGTTGGATACAAATCTTACCTTAGATCGTTGGTTGATCGGTCGAAGCTTGAGCTCAAAGCTTGGGGCCAAAAATGGGGTTTTCTTCTTCTCCTTTCTCTCCTCTAAGAACCAATCCCAACAATGAAGAGGGAGGAGGATATTTTCAGCTATTAAAGCTAAAATGGGTCGGTCAAAATGGGTCGGATCAAAAGGATCCGGTCCAAACGGATCGGATTTTAAAACGGTAGGGCTATCAAACGGCTTTAGAAAATAATAAGGTTAATCTCATTAAATCCGAATCGTCGAAACGAATTCAATGACGGGGTCAGAATTCAAATTCCCAAGCTCAAATAGCCACAAGGCTAAAACACCCTAATTAAAATTAGGTATCCTAATAGGCAATTATTGAGCAATTGAGCTCAAGAACAATTAATTAAATTCTAATGCGCACGTAATATAATTAAATTCACGGTGACAATTTGGCATGCGAATCACATAATTCACAAAATTACTGAATTAAACTCTCTCGTGACACCATACCTGGAAATCTGTGGAGCGGGGCGTCACAGTAAAGATTATTTCATTTTCTATAGAAATCACCATTTTCAAATTTATATGTTAATACATTGGATTTGTTTTCGATCATGTTAGTCACTCTCTTAAAATAATGACATGTATCATGTATAATAAAATAATATAACTAATATTATTTCTTTTTTAATATTTATACGTCCAATCACATTTCTTTGTTTTCTTTTTCTCTCTCTAATTTTTTTTTTGTCCAAAACGAAGCAATCCAACAGGGGAAAGTAGTCTCAAGCTAAGACTCATTTAACTCTTTCGGTGGACTATCCTAAACTCAGTAACCATCTTAAACTTTGTGGCCTATTCTCACCAATTTATTGTCCATGATTTCTTTCTCTGGGAATGTGCTCAATCTGAGAATCCTAGGGCTTGAGGGGTAAATTTTGACAATCAAATATTATATTTCTCATGAGGTGCTTCCCGTAATTCTTCTTTATTATCATTTTCACTATTGTCTCCGAATCAATCTTCACATTAGTTTTCAAAATGCACGTCTCTCAATCTAGTTTTAATCCTTCACGTAAGCCCAATAACTTCGTCACTTTTGTTTAAACTCTACCAAGATTCATAGTGTATCTTACCACCCATCTTCTATTATCATCTCAAATGAGCCCCTAGTCGAAGCATTGTTGTTGTAGCTATAAAAGCATCCATTTAAATTTAGTTTCAACCATCACTTCTCGAGTTTATTCCAATAAAACTCAATGCATGTTTTCTTTTGTCTGTATTTTTTGTCCTCACTGATTAGTAGAAAAGACTCAGACACTCTTTTATGTGGTGAAGAGTGATTTTTCTAGGCTTCATAATATTTTGATAATTTCATCAGTTATGTGTTGTGTAATGAATCTAGGGCATTGCGATCAAGACAATCCACTCATGAGATTGGTAACATGTCGTTCTAATTTTGTTGTTAAAACTCTCTTCTAGCTGGTCTGAACCTCACAAGTCAAGAAGATTTTGACCAGTTTACATATCAACAATCTTGTTCCACATCGGGAGTGCGAACGGACAGCTTCTCAGCATGTGATCCACATCTTCACGTCCTGTACAACGACTTGTACATATATCGCTTTATCCAAATTTCTGGTCACACTTCAATGCATTCATGTGCAAGTTGTCATGTTGGTAAAGACACAAGAAAATCTTAAACTTTTAAGAGTAGAATAATTTCCAAATTCATTTTTACTATTTTCTTGCATGTCTCATTCGATATGATAAGTAAATAATAGGCCATCTACAATGCTTGTTGACTATATGCATATCCTCTCACCATTCCGAACAATTGAGAAGTTCCCTTTCAATACAACATAGAATCACAGCACGACTCTAGTTTATCCAAATTCCATAGATTTACATGATTGGGGATTAGCATATTCTCTGCTATCTGTAAGAGCAGGCCAATCTCTTCAACTTTTATTATAGGACTGCCAACAACAATCATTCGAAAAGAATGGTCAGTCCGTTTTGTAAGTAGCAGCTCTTTTATGTTTTTCAATCCTGGTGCACTGGAGTCTATGATACGGCGATATGGATACGACATGACACAGATACGATGACACAAATTTTTTTAAAAACTTAGGACACGACTCGGCTCCGACATGAGATATGCAAAATTATGTTTACAAATACTCCAGCTATGTCAATTCATTTATGGTTATACTAAAGGCTGGGGCAAGACAAATTTGCAAAAACTTGTCCAACATAGCATGTGTTTGGTTGGGCATGCAAACACTCAAAAGAACATCCCAATGTCCATGAATTAAATTATTCTCAGGAAATCTCAGAGTTAGGCTATTATATTAAGTGGATGGCAGCTTACATGTCGATTTAGGCTATTATTTTAAGTTTTTTTATTTATTTTAATAAATTAAAGTAATAGTATTATTAACAAATCCACCTAAAATTTTAAAAATCATACATGTAAGAATAATTTTATAAAATCTATCTTTCCGCTGATAAATAATAACTAAAATAATTGAAATTAAAAAAACTCAATGGTGCCTTCACCGGAACCACCACCGATCGCCGTCTTCAACGCCAAGACGGCCATCAGTTGCCGCCGTCCATCACCCACCCTTCCTCTTCCCTCGAGTCCAACACCTCCCTTCCCCGTGTCTCCATCACCATCAACAACCACTTTTTCTTCTCCACAAATACACAGTCACACAACAACATACACATGCTTTCACAAACAAACACTCAGATCCAAATTGGGATGTGGATCTGAAGAAGAATAGGGCGGAGGTGGACTTAAGGCGGCAGATTTAATGGCGATTTGGGACGGGCGCAGAGACAATGATAGATTTGGGAAATTAGATGCAGCGGTCGCAGATTCAGTCGGTGACCTTTACATCTCTTCTTTTTGTACATGAGTGGAGGGATTGGTGGGGAAAAAGGGGCAGCGCACAATGGTGGACTGGGGGAGGAGAAGCTAAGTATCAAGTTCCCCACCTCCTCGAACAGTATTATTTTTAGCTTAGCTATTAAAAAATATTCATTTACGACTGTTTTAAATTAATGATTCAAACTTAAAGAGTTATCGTATAGTGTTCACTAACTGTTGCTTTAGAGCAATAATTCAAACTTAAAGAGTCATTTTTATATTAAATTGATGGCAAAAATTTAATTACTTACCTTTGTATATTTGTAATAATCAAACTTAAAGATATATTTTTAAAATTTTCATATTTTGTGGATGATATTTTTTCTCATCTGACAAATAAAATTATGTATTGGATTTTATCTAATTATAATTCATATATTAACTGTAAATTATATTTAATAATTTAAAAAAAATCCTCATTATGCTACTCTATATATTTCTATATATAGGAAGAACTTTAACTCTAATTTATTAAAAAAATCATATTTTCACTCAAATAAATTATTTTAAAATTTTAAATATAATAATATACAAATATATTTATTAAAATTTACCTTTTAGTTAAATATGGTAAAGTTAATATCGTTAGAATATTTTGGGCAAGCAATAAGCTGCAGGAATCAGAAATTCCATTCATACATTTATAATATAATAATAATTAATGAAAATAATGTGTGTTGCACATTAAATATATGATTTATCTAAAATTCTTATTTATTAAATTATTAAAATAAAATTATTTATAAACATCAAATATGTAAATTTTAAATATAGTAATGAGATCTCATTTAAAATTTAATTATTTATTTTTATTAATTGATTAATTATAATACGAAATTGTTATTGATAATATGTTCTAATTATCTTTTAGGTTAAGTATAAGCCACATCCGATTATTAAATACTCTCCAGTCGTAACTCCTAACCCTAGCTTTATGAGTCGGCTGCCTCCAGTGGTGGATGAACCGTTGGAGATCCAATCGTCCGGCAAACAAACTGATGCGCAGCAGAACAACAATCCTCGACGAACCTATGCAGCGGCCACCTCTGTGTCGAAGCCGCAGAATATCCCAAGGGTTGGTACACTCCATGTGTTTAACAAAGATCTATCAATAAAATCCTTTGGGACTGTCTCTGAACGGAATGGCATCCCGCATATCCAACTGTCCGATGACGAGATTGACGAACTCTCTAAGCCTTTCAGGTTTGCTTTGATCGGGAAATTTTCACACGGATATGCTACCATGGCCCGATTACATGAGTTATTCATGAACTTTGAGTTGAAAGGAGAGTTTAAACTTGGTGTTATGAATGTAAAACACGTCCTAATAAGATTCAGTTGTGAAGAGGACTATTCAAAAGTTTGGCTCCGTTGTATCCTAAGCTTTGACGGATATCCCATGAGAGTCCCAAAGTGGACACCCATTTTCAACCCTAAGATTGAGTCTTCAATCACCCCGGTTTGGATAAAGCTACCCTTTCTCAAAACCCAATTCTTCCAGCCTGACATGCTGCAGGAAATTGTATGCCAAATAGGAGAACCACTAGGCTACGATGAGGGGACTTTCGACTGTAACAGGCTGGACTATGCGCGTGCGTGCATAGATTTAGACCTGCTTAAGCACCTTAAGATAAAAATAAACATAGGTTTCAATGGTGGAACTCTAATTCAACCAGTCGTGTACGAAAGACTACCTGCTTACTGTAGAAAATGCTCGAGACTTGGCCACGACAAAAAAAATTATCATGATTCGATCGATCTTGATGTCTCTGAGGATCAATCTGACCTAAGACATGTAATCCAGGAAAAAGAGAATCTAACTCCAAAAATCAGCAGAGTGGAACACAGAAAGTTACTGATACTGAGAAAGACGGGATTTTACAGAATGCAAACCAAAAAAATAAGAACCAAAATATAGAGAAAGTCTGGAAAGAGAAAGGTAACAATGCATATTACAGCCTCGACGAGCGATGGGGAGAAGGTAACAACAAAAAGCGCAAAAAATCTCGATACAGAAGTGAAAGATAATGAGGATCACGAAGGTCAACACAACTCAGACATTGTCCATAATGAGCTTCAAGGAACGGAACACACAGAGGAAGATGATGAAAGAGACATCCATGCAGAGAGTGATAAAGAGAAAGAGCCTCCAGGCTCAGATGGTGAAAACTAAAATGACCTCAAGCAACTGGCGATGTAAAAAACAACTCTATCAGATAGTGAGGAACCCTAGAATGATGGCTTCACCCCGGTAGTACAAAAGAAGAGGAGAGGACGACCGCCAAAAGCTAACAACACGGCCCCTAAAGGAACAACACTGTCATTGGCCGATACAAGAGTGGATCCATGATTTTGCACGGCCTAGTTTGGAACATTAGAGGGATGGGGAAGCCCAATCATCATCGTACCCTTAAACAATATTGTTTACAGAATAAATTTCAATTTGTTGCTATTCTTGAGCCTAAGATTCCTTTAAATATTAACCGTATGTGTCGCAAGTTTAATTTTAATAATGTGATTAACAATTGTACTAACCATATTTGGCTTTTTACGTGCGAGGATTTGGAGGTCGGGGTTCTTAAAGATGATAAACAATTCATGCATCTCCGGATCCGCTGGAAATCTATCAATCGCACCTGCGTGCTCACTACAGTTTACGCTCGTTGCAATACAGTGGTACGGAACGACATATGGGAATATTTTATGGAGAATAACACAGATAATGAGCCTTGGTTGATGGGAGGAGATTTTAACACTGTCACTTGCCTGCAGAGAGCAAAGATGCTTTGAATCCCGATTTCCAAGCTATGCAAGAGTTTGGAGATTTCATAAATGACTACGGACTTATTGAACCTCCGTTTGAGGGATCACTGGACACGTGGACTAACAAGAGAGTATGGAAGAGACTGGATAGGATATTGGAAAATGTGGCATGGTGCAATCTGCACCCTCAAACTAACGTGCAACATTGGGCTAGGGGTTCTTCTGATCATTGCCCTCTTTTTCTCAGCATTGACGATGGTATACCCACACATCCGATGGCCTTTCATTTCAAGACATGTGGTTACGACACCACGACTTCAATCAGACGGTTACTGACAATTGGAACCAACCAATCGAGGTTTTCGGGATACGAAGAGTAGCGGAGAAACTAAAGAGATTGAAGAAGCATCTGAAGTGGTGGAATAAAAATGTTTTTGGTAACATTTTTGACAAAATTAAGGTAATGGAATAGATAGAATTGGATGTTGAAAAGAACTTTGACAGTAATCCCACAAAGGCGGCACTAAGTGAATGGAATAAGGCCATTGCTGAACGAAAAAAGTCCTTGTGATGGAAGAGGACTTCTGGGGCCAAAAAACAGCTTGTAGATGGCTCGACAAAGGTAAGCGGAACACAAGATACTTTCATACTCTTGTTAAAAAATGAAGGTTTAGGAGCAGAATCATGTCTATAAAGGAGGGGAAAAATGTTATCTCAGATCAAGTCCAGATTAGGGAGTCAGCTAGGGATTTTTATAAGGATCTTCTCACCGGAACTGCTGTTTTGGATACTACAAATGTCTCGGAGTTGGTAGAGAGGATGCTCACTGATGAGGATAATCAACGTTTGGACAAATTACCTTCCAGAGATGAAATTTTTTGAGGTTAGTTGTTAATTTTTTATTTTTGAGGTTAGTTGTTAATTTTTTGATGTTAAATTTATGTGTATTTCACATGCACCATTAGTAGTATCCACCACTTATGTTTTAGGCTATATACGACCAAGTTAGAAGGAAAAATCACGGTTAGCATTGTAAAAGTTAATTCCAATAATTTTCTTCCGAATATGATTAGAACTAATGACATTCCCCTTAAAACACAAATAGTAAGTTGCACTAACGGTGCCAATGAGGCATGAAGTGCATGTCTTCTCCATCTCTGTTTACAAATTATGTTATTCCGTAACTTATATATAGGATCTTTATTTAAATATAAGAGATATAATGGGAATTAATTTTTTATATTTTAATTCGTCAGATATCTATTATTATGATAGCATTTCAAATTGTAGGCCTTGAAACGACAAGAATTAACAACTTATGGTATCACATTTAATACAATTAATTAAAATGTTTAGGGATCTATATTGTTAAATTTTTTTTTAATTATAAAATATGTTATTATAAACTCCTATATATGGTCTTTGTCTAAAAACGAGATATACACACTTTAACAATATGCTACTGAAACGCTCAATTACCAAATTTATAAAATGAATTACTTTATTATCTCATAACTCATAGACACCTCTTATTATAATAAACATTTCAAATTATAGGTCTTAACTGGAAAAATGATCACTTATATTATCAAATTTGAATACAATGAACTAATATATTAACATTAAAAGAATTATCGTTGAACTACCCTTTTTTAGTTATAAATTAAAAAAGTCTTAATTTTATTCTATGAAAAGTTCAATCTTAAGTCAGTAAGTACTCTTTTTAATATTTTAAATTAATAATATGTATATACAAAATTATTTCTAATTAAAAAGTTGTAACATAATTATTAGTTTGGCCCCTTTTATGATTTATTTTTTTTAGAATATTATTGTTCACTTCCTTGTTAAATATACAGTCAACATATATAACTTGACTTTTGTTAATGTGAAATGTGATTGTATTTGTGTTTGTTATCCAACGTGTTAGTTATAAATATTATGTTGCGTTTAAGTAATTGGAGATTTTATATAGCAAAAAACTAATCCAAAATACTTCGTACACAGGAAATGATATATTTAAGAAACATGTCTTTTTGCTGTCAATAAAATTAAAATTATATATATTAATTTTTGTTGTTGGAGGAATTCTTTAATCACAAAACATGTGATTATATATATTCTATGCAGGATCTTTATATAAAAATGAAAGATACACAATTTAAACATATCATTATAAAAAATTTATGAAGTGAATTAATTTGTTATCTGCATTTTTTTATTATAATAAATATTTTAAAGTGTAAGCCTTAAAATTGAAAAAATTGACAACTTATATTATAAAATTTGAATATGATTAGTTAAATTAGTTTAAAAGAATTCTTGTTGAATATATATATATATATATATGTTTTTCTAGGCTAAATGAATTTTGATTCTATTATAGGAAGAGTCCTATTTTAAGTTAATAAATTACTTTTTAATATTATAATAATTCTCTTTTACCTAGAGTTCTATTTCAAGTTAATAATTACTCTTTTAATGTGTTTAAATTAATAATTTATAACATGTATTTACATGATTACCCCTAACTAATAATTATTGACACAACTATTATGAGGGTATTTCAGGCGATACATTTTGTAAGAAGTTTATGTGCTTTTATAATATAGATAGAAAATTTAAATTAAAGGATGTTTTGTACATTTATAGTTTCCAATATTACCTAATGTCTGTTAGCAAATTGGTCACCTCATAAAACTAATGAAAATAATGTGCGTTGCATGTTAAATCAAAATATATTTAAATATCTTTAATAATTGAATTATTAGGGAATGATTACGAACCGCCTTGTAATAAATGACGAAATTACGAATTCTCTCCTAAAATTTTACGAATTCCCTAGTGCCCCATTATTTCTTTCGTTGGATTTAACACAATGTGTAATTTTACTATTTAACTCTCGTATGCTGAAACTCAAGTGGGCATATGTAATAAAAGTTCAAAGACTAGAGAGTTATTAGTGCAAGCATTGAAATTTTTCGGGAGTTTGATGTAATTACTTGAGTTTTGTGACTATCTAGCATCTTTTGCTCATAAAAATGTTACTTAATGACGTCTAGATATTTTTATGGTGATCTAATTTTATGCATAGAGCTTATAAATGCTAATCTTTATTTTGAACATGCATGTTTATATTGAGATGTTATTCTTTGTACGTAAGGTCGATGCATTAGGATCACCGAGGCTTGAAGTATTTGTTTAAATAACTTTGGTGGATATTTATACGAATTTGCCAATACATTAATTGATATTGATGTATTTATTATAAATATGTATGAAATATCTATTTCAATTTATACTTATTGATAACCTGTAATATTGTATTAACTTATAAGATTTCAAATTAAATGCAAATTTAAATAACATTACAACTATATTATCATATTTTTAATATTACTACAGTATACCCTCTAAGGGTAGAATTGAAAATTTTAAAAATAATTTTCCTAACGTCATCAAAATAATTAATGATCGGGGTGATTTGTAAGAGATAGTGTAAATCTCAGGGAGGGGGTGTGCATAATTTTTTAAACCTCAGGGGGAATCTATAATTTTGTCATACCTCATGGGATAGTTCGTAATTATCCCAACTATTAAAATGAAATTATAAAAATATTAATTTTTTAATTTTAAATATAAAAATAACACCTCAATTGAAATTTAGTTTTTAATGGATTTCTCACATATAGAAATACAAAATTTATACTCTTAAATTAAAACTCACATATGATGCACAACCATTTCTAAAAATAATATTTTATCAACTGGTATTATATTTGTGTCGAGCACCGTGTATTATGCCTCTCACTTGTTAAATTTTAAAACTAATTTATGTCTATGCTATCTATATCTATGCATCATATAAACTCACTTATATAAAAAAAATAATATAAAAACTCAAGAATCGTGTACTTAAATCGTAATATTGTGAACTTAAATCGCGTATGCACTACACAAAATGGGGAGCAAACTAAAATTATGATTCTCATTTGAGGAGTAAACTAATTTTTTTTCAAATTAGGGCGCAAACTAATTTTTTTTAACTTATAGAAATTTTAAAAGAATGCCCCATAAAAAGGGAAAACAATCAATTACGCAACACTTTCCTCAATCGATATGATAGACGAAGGCAAAAACTCAATAGATTTATTAACTATAATCACAAAAAAGAAATTAAGCAAATAAACAAGTAAAAGCAAGGAGCAGGAAAACTAGAAAGTGATTCATTAATTAATTAAGATGACCCAGGCATGACAATACGGAAATTTAATGTTCGATTACTAAAATTCTTAGTTCCACAACCTAGTCACTCATATCCACGTTGGCTCATCTCAAAATCAAGGTGTGTCTAATCAAGTTTTAATGTCACTCTCACGATCAATTATCCCTTAACAAGATCAAGAAAATAAGAGTACTAGTACAATTACAAACTAACGACTAGGCATGGACAATTAACTTTTAACTACAAGATGTTTAGAAAAATACTAAATCTCTTTAAACCTTAAATTTTAAGTGCTATGAAAACAGAATAATCCACAATCAATCTTTCGATAACTAAGTGAATAAAGATCATACTACGGTGGCCAAATCTTAATATAGAATTAAAATCAAAATTTTATAACATGGAACTGGAATAACTCGCTTAAACAATTTATCGAACACTTAACATGCATAATTAATTATCCCCTTAACCAAGGGAATTTAGCTCCTCATAACTGCGAAAAATACATAAAACCAACAACGATAGCATACACGATTCATGCCCAATAAATGCAATTGGATAGCTACGTACTGGGCTTTTTACTCTTCTAGGGCCATTATCCGGGTGGGCCAAAGGTTAGTCTCTAATATATATATATATATATATATATATATATATATATTAAGTGCAATAGCTCAATTTAATGCCCCTTTTTTCTACTTTATATAATTACTAAGTATTTAAAAGAAAATTTTTGTGTTTAAGTTAATTTGATAATGTTTACGTTGTATTTATTTTGTTAATGAAAGGATTAGATATAAAGGATAATATTATATTATTTGAAACACATATAGATTCCAATCATGAACCATTAATGAATTCTCTATTCTCATTTGTACAATATATTTTACCCCTTAAAGACAGTCAATATTAGTTGGGACACAAACTAAATCATCGAGATCCAGAACAGCATTAAAAAAAGATTGAGATATTTTAATTAAATAGTAAACTGCAGTTGAGCTGCTCAATTAGTTTACTTTTGTCCTTTAATCATGTG
>JBBMKE010401992.1:0-12391 GCA_037834125.1 Lippia alba | reverse complement strand
TCTACAGGCATGTAGTTCTGGCATACAGTAAAGTTAAAGTACAGTTGACTACCGAAAAATCACATATCCCAAAATGACCAATAACGTATTAATTAGTGCATGTATTGGCTGCATTCTGAAATACAAAAATCAGCAAAACCCGAAAGATATAATATGACGTTCTCCACATCAAGACAAGTACTTTGAAGCTCTTTATGTTAACCAAACCTTCAAGTACACAGGTGGAGACTTGATTCATGGGTTCTAAAACCACCATGCCTTAACCAAAAACATATGAAAGCTAATAGACAAAAAACAGGCAGACAGACAAGCTGGACAAATCTAATGCAGGGACCATCCATAACAATCAATGATACAAACAACAGGCAACATGAGCAAAAAGTGCCAAGTGACTTTGATCGATAGCATGTGAAAGGATGTGGCCGGATGTCAAATAAATAACTTCTGATATGAATTTAACCCTTCTGATATTTTATAATATTTCTATACAGCTATTCAATTTTTCATGTGAGCAGCTTTTGATCCTATCACAAAAGGTTGAATTGTTTAACCCTTAGAAGTTAAAACAAGATTTAGGCTAATTCCACACAATTCACATCATTTTGGCGATACTGAGTTATGAGTTAATGAAATCATGCGCAAGGAAAGTTGCTACATCACTAATCTGCCACTTTTAGTATATTCAAATAATAATAGTTTTTGTTGTTATTTGCACATGCCAACGAGTATGCGAAAATTATTAATTAGTATACATAAAAGCTCTGCCTCGTTCTATTGTTAACAAAAAAAAATTAAAAAAGCATCAATACATCTAATTTGATTTTGTAAAATGTTCGTAATTTATTATCTAATAATTTAAGCATACAATTATCGACGTCTATATAGTAATTAAAAAAAATTAAAAAAATTGACCCCACTCATATATAACAACCCTGGAATTGTCATTTATTTTATTGCTCAAGGAATTCATATCAATTTTATTGGTCAAGGAATTTTAATTAGGTTTGGAGTCTTATATTTGATTAGGAATTATTTTTTAAAGAAACCAATCCCTGATCCACGGGACTAAAATCCCTTTCCTAGTTGAAAAGCCGGATCTTCTACTCTAATTTATGCTTCATTTCCTACTCCATTTATCAAATATGCGACACGTGTAATTTTATTAAATAATAAAAATAAGGGTGCAGCATGTGTGATTTTATTAAATAATAAAAATAAGGGTTAATTAAGATAAAACTAACGCCTAAAAACTTTAACCGATTAAAGTCTCCGTTAATGGATTAAAAAAAGGTGGTTAGATCTTCTGAATATTTTTGACAAAAATATCATTTGAAAATCACACACATATCACGTGTCTGGTATTGCACATGTGATATGTGTATGACTCAAAAATATCACACGTTTGACGGATTTACCCTTTGTACTCTCAGTACACACATATCACGTATGTGGTATTTTTTAGTCAAAATTGCTAATAAAGTGTCAAAACCAATACGGGATGGTGGTTTGTCAAGAAATAATAGTTTGGATGGTGGTATTGGAGTCGAAATAGTTTAGATGGCGAATTATAAACGGATCATAGTTTATGATATTACCAATACCACCGTCGAAACTATTACTAAATAATATAATAAAAATTAGTATTAATTACCCAAACCTTCAAATTAGATAGAATAATTATAACTCTTAGACCGATAAGTATAACAGCCAAGAAACGAGCTAAGAAAGAAAACTTGAGCTGAGAGAGAAATGGAAGAAAATGATTATTCTACTAACTTGTAGAATCATATAAGTGGCTTGTGTTTATATTTAACAAATTGGACAACACATTATTATGTGTTGAATGCAAGGTGAGGTCCTGGGTTCGAATCCCCGCTTGGGTGTGCGTGTGTATAAAAAAAAAAGGGTTATTTAACCTCAACGTAAGATAAAATACAGGTAAAATTATTTAACTAGGTGTAATACCCCTCCTCAAACTGGCGCATGGATGCTAATCACGCGCAGTTTGCTGATGTGTGTTTGAAATGGATGTTTCCTCAGTTCGCAATGGTAGCTAGAAGGTGTATAACTCCTTATGGTAACTTTTTCCAAATAACGTGACAGTCGTTCTCAATATATTTAGTTCATCTGTGAAAGTTGGGGTTGGCAGCAATGTGGAGCGCAGATTTGTTGTCACAATAGATGAAGGCTGGCTTGTCAGTAGGAAAAGATCATGAAGTAGGTACGTTATCCATTGAACATCACATGTGGTGGCTGCAAGTGTTCGATATTTTACCTGAGATGAGGATTGGGAAATGGTGGATTGTTTCTTTGACTTCCAACTAATCAAGGATTCTCCAATGAATACATAATACCGTCACTGATCTTCTTGAGTCAATGCAGACTGTCCAATCTGAATAACTGAAGGCACAAAGATTAGAGTTGGAGCTTGCTGGAAAGTAGAGACCTTGGCCTGGTGCATTTTTAATGTATCTAAGTATTTTATTGGCTGCTTGAAAGTGTGGTGTTTTAGGCATAGATAAGAATCTTAATTGGCGTAGGTTGTAGGATATGTCTAGTCTAGTTGTGATTAGATAAAGGGTTTTGCAAACTAGTCTTCAGTAATTTGCAATGTCTTCAGATGGCTCTCCTTTAGCTATACTCTTGATTGTGGAATCCTTGGAGTTTGGCATGGTTTAGCAGCTAATAATCTTGTGTCTGGTAAGAGTTCCAGTGCAGATTTTCTTTGATTGCGGATGATGCAATCCTTTGTTCTTGCAATCACTAATCCTAGGAAATTTTTCAGTGAGCCAAGCCCTTTGATTTTGAAAGTATTGTCTAAGAATTGTCTAATCTTATCAATTTCTTCTTGGCTAAATCCAGTTAGGATGGCATCATCCCCATAAACCAACAATGAGATTTGTCATTGTGTTTAACAAATAAACGTAATCAGAAAGGGATTGGAGATATCCTCATGAAATATAGAAGAGGAAACTTTTGAAAACCATTGCCTAGAGGCTTGTGTGAGGCGGAGGCCATACTAATACTTTGTAAATTTACAAACTTTCTTTGGACCTTCTGCAGTAAAGCCTTGTGGAATGAGATGTATACTTCTTCATTTAATTCACCATGCAAAAATGTATTATTCATATCTAATTATTGTAAGATCTACCTATTTGGTGAAGCTAATGCTAATTAATAAGAATAATGGTGGTAATCTTAGCAACAGGACTGAAGGTGTCAAAATAGTCTAGGCCTTCACCTTAGGTATATCCCGTTGCTACTAATCTGGTTTTGTATCTCTCAATGGTAGCATCAGATTTATATTTGATCCTAAATAACCACTTACAACCAATTGACTCCTTGTCACGAGGCAGATCCACAATTTTCCAAGTGTTAGTTGACTGGAGAGCTACTATTTCATTTTTCATGGCTTCTCTCCATTCCTTGTGCTTAATTACTTAGGTGTTAAGCTCAGTGATAGAAGAGATACTCGGTGTATAGTACTATACAATGGAGCTAAATGTGAATAATCTGATACAAAAGATAAAGGATAAAAGATTTCACACCAGGTTTAGAGGCAGCTGTTGTGTTTTGAATATGGTTACAATGGTAATCTTTCAAGTAAGAAGGGGTCTGCGTAGTTCTCTATGGTCTTGAGGACTATACAACATGTCTGTCTGAGCTTGTTGACTGTGTAGGCACTGCAGCACTAACTTCTAGAACTCAGAAAGATGTGGTGTAATCTAATTGCATCTGTGATGGAGGTGATAACCAATCTGCTCAACTGATGGAACTAGAACTGTGATCTATATGATGAGCTAAAGAGTGCTCAAAAGGGCCAACGTGAACCTGTGCATGATCTTCAGGAAAATTGTTAGAATTGTGATAGATATCATTCTACAAATAGAATATAAGGGAAAATCTCATTTTCGGTCCCAAAGATTAACCATTTTTTACTTTTTGTCCCATTGATTATAGGATTCTCACTTTTGGTCCCAAACATTACAAAAAATCTCAACGTTAGTCCTCTGTTAACTATTCCGTTAGTTGACTAACGGTTGACCACAAACTCCGTCTAATACACGTTAAATCAGCATTATAACACGAATTTGGGTCAAAAATCACCATTCTTAACCCTAAAATTGTCTTTAATTTCATCTCATTCAATCCCATTTTACTCTCATCTTTTTCTAATCAACGTAACCGAAGCAAATGCAACTGAAGTGCCAGAGAAACGAGAGCATTGGAACGCGTAGGAGATTGGGAGATATTGACCTCTTCACATAGCTACAAATCTTGATTCTCCAACGCAGCATTTAGACCTCTTCATGCATATGTCTCAACTCCAAACGATAAGAAGCAATGAGTGTTGAAGCTCTCTTGTTCATGGGAGGGTCTTTCCAAAGAAAAAACCCACAACCCCCAACAATGTTCAAGCAATTAAAAAACCTTCTTCCATAGTTCCCTACCGTCCATGAAGTTCGCAATGCAACCCTCCTCCCACAAAAGCAAAAGACGTCTTCATTAATCCCGTAGCAGCGCTGCCCTCCGTCGTCATCTTCCATTCTCTCCAAGGTTCGCCGTGTATGATGAATATTGTGAGAGTTGGGTGGGCATAAGATAATTTTAGGGTTTCTGAGTGAATTTTTGCCCCAAATTCGTGTTATAATGCTGATTTAACGTGTATTAGATGGAATTGGTGGTCAACGGTTAGTCAACAGATGGAATAGTTAACAGAGGACTAACATTGAGATTTTTTATAATATTTGGGACCAAAAGTGAGAATCTTATAATTAATAGGACCAAAAGTAAAAAAATATTAATCTGTGGGACCAAAAATGAGATTTTCCTAAAATATATCATAGGAATTTGGAAGACATTTATTTATCACATTACTTTGTGTGCAGCTATGTTTTAAAACTCGGACCGGTTCGGCCGGTCGGACCGGTTCAACCGGTGACCGGCCGCCTGTCCGGTCCGAATGACCCCCTAAAACCGGCGTCTGGTCGGACCAATGGGAATCGGCAAAAACCGGTTAAAAACCGGTGAAATGATCGGCCCGGATCGGTTTGCAGCCCGTTTGGGCCGGTATTTTTACAATTCGTAATTTTAAGGATCAGAAGAAAATAAGAATTCATCTTTAAACCTAAATCTCTATTCTCTCTCGTCCTCAAGTTCTCCCGTCGGCGGGTCTTTGCCGGATTATCTCACGAGCTCGAGACTGCTCTAACGTCTCAATATCGAAATCCATATCATCCATCTTGCCAATTGAAACACACAAAAAGAAAGATTTGATAAATAAATTCTTTTAATCTCAAATCCACCCTATGCAGTTTCGAGCTCTTCATATTTAGTTGCATAATGTGTTAGCTGTAATTTTAGGGGAAATTTCTTTTCAAATTCGGATTTTATTTAAATGCAACACTAATATTTGGGGGCTTAATATATTTTTAGAATAACTATTAGATAATATAAACAAATAAATACAATAATACTATATTTAAAAAAAAGTAATTAAAATATAAGTTACAAGGGGTGTTCGCAAGCAGGCCCAAACTTAAGCCCAAAATATATTCATGCCTGTTTGAAAATTAAGCCCCGAAAAAAATTATAAATATCCAACCCCCTCACGCCTATTCAGTCTTCTCCCTCCCATGCAGAAACATCCACTCTGAGTTCAAGATCATAATCTCTCTGATTTCAAAAATTTCAACACTCTCCATTGCGTTACGTGTTCTTCCTGATTGAGTGCGCAGATACAAAATTGAAGTTAATCAAGATTCATCGGTGATCGATCAGTTCATTGTGCGCAAGAATCTGAGATTTCAACAAGAATCGTCGTCAGTTAGAATTCAAGAATCAGAGATTTCAAGAATCAAGAATCGTCGTCAGTTGATTATCATTTCAGTTGAAGAATGGAAGGAGGGGATAATCCCAACAATAATCCGAATGAAGTTCCTCTTCAACCTGCTGCAGTCGTGCCTGGTGTTCATGTTCCACCACCAATTCCTCCCCAGTATTTGACAGATCATGTCAATCATGCTCCTGGTGCTCCCCCGGTTTTCATCTATAGAAGAAGATGGACAGCTGACCTAATGGGTACAGATGCCTTAGTTATGCAACACACCAATAGCATTTTGATCCTTTTGAATGAAGATGAGATTGGGTATATCAACAACGTCCAACCGTACCGACAAGTTAGAGGAAACGGGATGGCGGTGAGAACGTACATTTCAAGAACAAGATGGAGAAATTTGTATCTCTTGCAGTTGCCCGGGCCTGAGCATAGATTGATGTTGCACACCAATTTGAGTAATTTGATAGGAAATAGGCTTCAGGAGGGAAATTGGTTGACGATATGGGGATTTCGGTACCAAAATCGACTCAGATTCGGTCTTCACATCAGACGTCAGGATCAAGTTCATTGGGGTGCTGACGAAGATTCAGGTGATGAATGGTGAACGCTTGAAGAGGCACTCGGATGATGAAGGCTATGTTTTCTTTAGGTGTCAATCGGATGATGAAGGCTATCTCTTCTTTAGGTGTCAATTTCGAAGCCTTGTTGGCGATTTGGTTGTCTAAGTGTAGGTTTTTGTGTTTTTGATTGTAAAGTACACTTCTTTGTTGTTTTTTGTATTTTAGATTCCTTTTTCCATCATGTAATTGTAAAGTGGTTTAAAAATAGTTTTTACTTCTTTTTTTTGAAATTTCGGGTACTTTTGTCATTTTACTTTCTAAATAGTGACAATCGAGACATTAATTAGTTCACTCTACTTGACTCACTCCGACCAAAATTGCAACTTTATATATGCATAAAACTTAATTGAAAACAATAATTTCAACAAGATAAAACGGTATACCTAGACAGGGTCTTGGAGTAGGGCGGGCCTCCAAAAAAGAGGTTAAACCAAACATGTCAAGCTTAGTTGTGTTGGTGGGAGGTGGAAGGACAGGCTACTTTACTTGGCCTTTTAACTCGCAAAGGTTAAGCAGACTCATACTTGAGAAAGTTCAAAAGTTTAGCTAACATTTTGCATCCAATTTGAACATTAGTTGTCTTGTTCTATATACCAGACATCCACTCTCTGAATGCCTGCATCTGCATATACATATGAGATTCTGCCTAGCAAAACAACTCTGAATCGATTATCTGGTTTGGGCTAAGATTAACAGCCAATCTATCTTGTATTTGTTTCATTAACACTTGGCGATTATAATGTGGAAAATCTTGAAGGAGGGATTTCTAAGCATCGTAATCCTTGAAAATCTTCAACATCCGGATTCCCAATGTCATTTCCACCTGAAGTGGAGTAAAATTGACAAATAAGTCGAGCATACATACAACTGAATCAATTTCGGATCATTTCGGGAGTTATTTCAATAGTCAGAAGGAAAAAGAAAACATAAGAGTTGGTTAAATAAACTTGGAATAAGGAGGCTTGCAAGTTGCAAGAGATTAGAATCTACTGTTCCTGGAAGTCCTTAAACATATTGCATTTGAAATATCATTTCAGCCGTTTTTCTAATATGTGTTCGGAAATCTGGCAAGGACATAAAGCATTTGTTCCAAAAAGTAATTGTTCAGAGGTAACAATACCTCTTTTGCATTTAGACTCTGAGTAACAGGTTCTTCAGGAACTATGTGTTCTAAGAGATGATTAGGTATATCTTTGATGATATGCCACTTGACAGAAAACTGCCCCCTTCAATTTCCTATCCATTAACCACCAATGTTTCTATAATCAACTGGCCCAACCATCTCTGCTATGCCAACAAATTTTCCACTCTCATTAACCTGCAGGAAGTTGTTACGTTTTTTCATAAGTGTGTTTTAAACAGAACGATGCAAGCTGTTCACTGAGAAATGATGCAATAAAATATTCTCATTTCATACTTATTTAAGAATATTTGGTTTTAAGCTCATAGAAATAATAGCATGTGTTGAGTCAAATAACAGTGTAACAGGGGACGTTTTTGTAATTTCTCAAACCTTAGGAGAGATTTTTATAGTCAACTCAAACCTCAAGGTATGTTTGTGCAATTATCCCTTACCATATCAAAACTGTGATTTGTTGCTTGTTTACGCAACCCACGAGGAAAGGATCAAAGCCCCCCGAGGCCCCCACAGAAGTATGATTATATTCAACAGATTCAACACGTTTTGGCTACTACTAACCACAATATATGGTCCTAGTTCATTAAAGCACTCGCTTGCTCCTAAAAGAGTTGACATTAACAAATGCAGGTCCAGTTAGTCAAGAAGTTCAAGAAACTTACCGAGAAAAAGAGGAATATAGGACAAATGTCTTTCCCTTTCTTTGCTTCATGACAGGCAGCATTAAGTGTCAAGGTTCCAAAATTTGTGCTTGCCTAGCTACTTGTATGGATATTGTCCTTGTTGGAAGACCTCATAACAAAAAACTTTGCATGCTCATAGTCAGTCATGAAATTTGGGGAGTTGCAACCGATACGATACCGAGAAGTCCATTCTGATGCAGAACTCTTGCATTTTTGGCTTTGAATTCCTTGGTCCCTTGATTTGATATTCATATCCCTATTCCCTACCATGTTTGAAGGCCAGTCAAAATGAATTGATTTTACAGCAGACATTTAGGAAATGTTCATAAAATTATCAAACCTACGTGTGGAACACTTTGTTCACCTGATCTATCTCTGCCTTGAGGTTGAGGGTTTATACTTGGGTAAGATGCAGGCTTGCTTGTGTCTAAAGGAACCTGAATGACTTTGAAGCCCGAGGACACTACTTCTAGAGTGATAAACACCTGTGACCTGTTCTTCCCCTCCTCCTACTTCTTGATGAGGATAATTCAGCCTGTGAAGGGGGACGTGCAGAAGTATCAAGTTGTTGGCCACGTGAAACTGGGGAATTGGAGTGGGATTCATGTGTCCCCGAGGTGCTAGCATCTCTTTGCAATTTTCAGGATCACATGAGCTGGGCATTTCAGGATTCAGAGACCGATTTACTGATACATTGCTTTCATCTTTTGGCCTAATTGTCTGGATAATGGATTCAAAGCATATCAACTAAGCTTATAATAACATACAACTTTAAACACTGAAAACAAAGAAAGTATGCAGTCTTTATTAACTCACCAGTTCTGGAACATATGCCGCTTAACAGCTCTGCCGCCTGAATCCACAGGGAAATCCAGAGTTTCAATACAAGGGAAAGAGAAGATGACATTTCAGTTACAATCCAATTTATCGGTCAACTTCAAGACTCAAGAAACAAGAACACCAACCATTTAAGAGAGAAGATATTACATATGGCTCAAAACAAGAAAAAATAGAATAGATAGCCAACGACAAACGCCATTCAGAAATGAAAAGGTATCATAATGGTGAAAAACAGAGAAGATACAGCGAGACAAGCTTCCTTCTATCCAAGAATAGCAGAAGAAACTCAAAATCGTACTTGTATTAATGTATTTTCACTTTTCACACAATTTTATTAGGCTGCGTTTACTTTGACTCTAAAAGGGAATTAGACTATTTAACTCCTCTTTACTAGTCTTTACTTTGAAAGTTGGACTAACTCCCTTTACATGAAACCCCGGGATAAACGTATAGAAAATGATAGATATATAATACCTCCTTGGGAGGAAGTATTATATATCCATTGGCAAGTGTTAGAAAGATTACCTTTTTGTCCTTAAAATCGAACTTAAAATTACAGAAATAACCCTGCAGTTGGCGGCAATTACATTTGGCCAAAATTTCCAAATCTCAGCCAAATTGTCGTTTTCATGGGTTTCGCGATTTTGGGGGAAAATGTTGATTCGGAATTTGTATTTGAATCCAAGGTTACCGCAGGGGGCAGCAACCCAGATGGGGAATCAAAAGGGGGAAGAATCCAGGATATTGTTGGAGATAATGGCGAAGAGCAAGAAACGAAACCCGGTTCTTGTCGGTGATTCGGAGTCCGAATCCGTGGTTAAAGAATTCTTGAGAAAAATAGAGAACAGGGAATTCGGGAACGATGGGGTTTTGAGGAATGTTCAAGTTATGTCGATGGATAAAGGGATTTTGTCGGGCAAGCATCAAATATCAGCGAAGATTGAAGAATTGGGGGGATTGATTGAGAGTAGGATTGCAATTGGCGGTGTGATTCTTGATTTGGGTGATTTGAAGTGGTTGGTCGAGCAGCCAGTGGGTTTTGGTGGAAAACCGGCGGCAGTTTCTGAGACGGGGAGGGAGGCGGTGGTGGAAATGACCAAGTTGTTGGCTAGATTCGCCGGAGGCGGTAACGAGGGCAATAGTAATAATAATAATAGACTTTGGTTAATTGGAACTGCGACATGTGAACCTTATTTAGGGTGCCAAGTTTATCATTCCACCATGGAAAATGATTGGGATATGCAGGCTGTGCCTATTGCTTCAAGATCGCCGCTGCCCGGAATGTTTCCAAGGTATATTTTTTATGCAAAAAAATAAAGTAAAAAGGATAAAGATGATAAATTTCTGCCACATGAAGTTTTACTTTGTGTTGAATCTTGCATTTCTGGGATTCTTTGTAACTTCTGAATTATTCTTGGAAGAGTAGTTTCATTTCATCTTTAGATTGGGAGAATTGATGACATTTTATAACTCAGCTTGTTTTGGAGAATTGATGATATATTGTATTCATGCTGCTTTCTGTTTTCTGATCTGTGATTTTTGAGGTATTGATGTGGGCATTTTGGTAAAAACATACGTTAACCGGTGTTTTCCCAATTTTCAAAGTAAAAAGACCCCCAATTAAAGTTAGCCTAAATTTCAAAGTAAAAAGGCCTACAAAAAGAGTTAGATTATTTATCTGTTCCTTGTGCTAGAGGTAACCCTTAATCCTCATTTTCTCAACTTTTAAAGTAAACGCAACCTTAGAGAACAAATCGGACTCCTCAAACCATGATCTTTCAGAATATACCCAATTGATTACAGGTCCAGCATATTATGAATGAGCCCTAAAACTGAATTTCACCAAATCCAAAGAAGTTGAAGACCAGTAAATCAAATCCTTCAAGAAGTCTTTCCAATGCAGATTGCAGAAGCTCATAACTACTAATCCTCAACAGATATACTATTATTTAAATATATTAAATTAATTTTTATATGTTTTCCAAAAAGAATTAATTTTTATATTAATTTATATTTTGACAATTACATTTAATATAATAAATGATAAATAAATAAATATGAGAAAAATATAAAAAAAGTATATAAAGAAAAAAATTGAAGTGAGATAGATATGAGAGAAAAGAAAAATCTCTTTATCAAGAGAGATAAAAAAACAAATTAGTAGCAGTAGGATATTGTTGCAGTGATAAAAAAAATAAATAAATAAAAAGAAAATAAAAGAATGCAAGAAAGCAGATGAGAAGAATAAATAAAAAATGAGTTTAAGAGACCAAAACGGTTACTATCTATCTCTCTCACTGAATATATTTTTTCCTCATATTTAATAAAAAATTTATTAATATAATATTATCTTATACTATTTATTAATTTATTTATCTATCATAATTTAATAATTGTATTAAAAATAATCATAAAAAATATATATTAATATGAAAATTAATATATTTAAATTTAATTTTATTTACATACGCAACAGTGTGCAAGATTACTAGTATAGATTAGCGAAGAAATGCGGAAAAGTAAAAAAAAAAAAAAGAAACTTATAAATAATTATGAGTAGATAAGATGACGAACTTGTAGAACGGAGGGGCGGGAATCCGTCGAGGTCGCCCAATTTCTTGGAATACATGCAATTAAACCCAATTAAACCGAGAGGACACTTTGTAGTTTTTTTAATTATAAGGATTTAGCCATTTCCAAGGAACTTCTGAGGACAACTGAGGTGGCCTTGAGGGTAAAAGTGGCGAATCTATAAAGGCTACGTGTCGTGACGTGTTCTTATTATATTTGGACTCCATCAAACACAATAGAATGTTTTTTCGGAACTAATGTCAGAAATGATATTTAATACAATTAGGAACAATTAGTTATGTAATATGGTTATTTGGGTTTAATTTCTATCAAATTTATTAGTTAAGATTAAATTGTCATAAACTCATCAATAGGGGTTGATCCAAGTAGTTGGAAGGTTGGTTCTCAAAGGCAAGATATCGGGTTCAAATTTTTTTAGCCACTTGGGAGTATGTGTTTAAAACATAATAAGGACACGTTTACTTTAATGCATAACTGATGGTTAGGTAATTAACCTGCTAGTTTACTATGTTTACTTGGACATGCTAGGGGCCTGTTGGAAACCCTTAAGCCCGCCGCTGCAGTAGTGTGTCAGTAGGTAAATTAGGACCTCACATTTGGAGGTGCAATTATACCCATTGAGGCAACTTTACCATATGGTCCCATTAATTAAAAAAATTACACAAAATGCCATTGAAAT